>JARHVA010006552.1:467500-760000 GCA_037957365.1 Torreya grandis | reverse complement strand
TAGACTACATGACACCTCATCTACCACTACCTTTATTTTTACAATGGCCACTTATTGCTCCATCCATTGAATTAAATAACCTTCGAGCACCACCACCTCATACACCACTACCACCCTTTTTATATTGATCACCCACTGATCTATCTATTGAACTAAATAGCCTTGCTCACTCATCACTAACAATAATCTCCCTATTAGATTAAATAACCCCCTTCAGTGTTATCAATTTTTACCTCCACTGTAGACTACTTACTTACTTCATATTGATGGGTTCTCCCAAACTTAGTTCTACATTTATGCTCACCAAGAAATCCCACATAGATATTGAAGCCATATGTTATCTATTTATCCCTTGGTCCATTGTGGTAAATTGGGATAGGGGGTGTGAATTCCATAAAGCCAAACTAAGAGCTTAATCAATGAGACAAGCCTAGGTGACCTTATACCAATGAATGCCGCCCCAACAAAGGCCATTGACGTATGTAGAGTGATTAAATCCAAGATAGGTAACCAAATTCTAGAGGGACTAAGGTTTTTTAGATGGTTTTATAAAACCTCCAAGTGGTCAAGTAGATTACCAAACCTATCTTCTAAATCCATAAAATTCCTCATCTTCAGAACCCCTTAACTCACATGCTTTGAGAAAATCTGGGAATATTTTCCTTCCAATATAAAAGCCTCCACTACCACTTCCAACCCATCTCTAAAATGTTCTTGAATGAGCCTAACTATAACCACAACTATCATTTCCTTAACATTGGAAGCTATGAGTAAGTTTCCCATGAAAGCCAACATGATCAAGGAGTTGGCCATAACTTTAAAATTAGATTCTATGAAGACCATCCAAATAAAATCCTTAATAGAGTGTAAAATATTTCCTGACTATATGATAAATACTTCTTCAACTTATAGTCTAAAACCTTTCCATCAAGTACCATCTCATGTTTCCTAGACTTTACATGAATAAGGGGTTCATTGCTTGCCACCTACATCATATGTTCTATTTTTATTGACACCACCACCTCAAAATAAATACTTCCATCACACTATAACACAGTGAAGACATAGGTGGGCATCTTAATCAACATTGGAAAAAACATTTCCCATGATTATACATGCTGCCAACCATTAATACCAATAAATACACATCCCATCCAAATGATAACTAATCATGTAATGGATTATGCCCATTCATTGACCAAGTCTCCCAATTTTTATCAATTATGATATCACCCATTTGAGATATGCCTCCATTTACCAACTTATTTATATAGCTTATTCAATTCATAAAAGCAATGATTAGCTTCCTAATCATTGATAAGAATAATTATGTCCCAAGCATGGCTGAGAATGTTCTACACATTCCAACATCCCACCTTTCCATTACTCAGAACCTAAATAATGACAATCAAATCACCCTCAATTATAATTCTATAAATATGATACTGGTCCACCAACTCAAGTCCCAATAATAAGGCTTGAGCCTTTGCTTCATTATTGATTCCACCCATTAACATCTTCAAGGCTTCTCTAATTAGTGATATAGTTCATTCTCATATGACATAACCTCCCCTTGAAGCACATGGTTTTCCCATCGCATCCCCATCAAAGTTTAATTTGAACATACTTGAAGGAGGCAACACCCAATCCATCTTCCTTGCTCACTTCAATGCTTTTGAAAGCACAATCAACCCATTAATATGGGGAGGCCAATAACTTTAATAACTATTAATGGTCCCTTTAAGTTATATGGACATGTTGATAAAGATTAAAAAATGTATGTGTGTGTGCGTGTGTGTGTGTGTGTGTGGGCGGGGGAGGGGGGGGCATGGAAAGTAGCATCTATGGCTTGGTGTTATTCATGAAACACTCTTAATTCCTTATAATACCAATCTAGGATGTGTTAGAATATAAATTATCTCTCAAAAACCTTTGACAAATAGTTGATTTAGTGGATTTTCAAGGATATGTCTCTTTTTAAATTTGACCACTTTTTTGGAATTCTTTGAATAGGTTGAACCTTTTTAGGTTGCTCAACTAATTTATGTTGTGTAGGAATAATTACCTTTGGTTTCAAAGGTTATTTATATGGAATACCATGAAGCATGATAACCTCATTAGTGAAATTGTATTTCAAACATCTATGTATTATAGAAGGTACTACATGAGGTTTGTGAATCTAAAGATGTCCCAATAACATATCAAACACTCTCACACCAAGTATTAATATTAACTTGGTGGTCACATGTGTTGGACCAAGCTATAGTGGTAATGTGATCTTACCAATATAACTATGAACTTATTCATTGAATCCCTTAATTATTGTTCTTGTATAAATTATATCCTTATCTGTGTATCCAAAATGTGAAAGAAGTGTGATCGTGCAAATATTCACACCTAAACCATTATCAACCATAACATTAACTATAGGTTGATGATCAATGTATGTTTGAATGAACAAAGGGTACAAATAATTACATTTAAAGGATGTTTTGCCTCTATTTGAGGATGCTAATAAATTAGTGGAGGACGTGCATAATATGTGTAGTGCAATTTTGATTTGACTATTATTTCTTGACCTGTACATTTGGGGAAAAGATAAGTGAATATATTCTTTTTTCTGCTCTTATTCGGTTGTGACTTTTTAATTTTGGTACATGTAATTACATCAATGATATTAACATCTATCAAATCATGTATTTTATGTCTCAAAATAATGCATCTATTAGTTTTACTCACATCAACTTATTTAATGAGAAGGAGTGATATGAGGTGATATATAATAAATTTTATGACACCTTATATGGAGCTTCTCTCAAGTTGGTAAATTATCTCCTTAGAGGAGTGGATAACATAATACACTGAGTAGGTTTTGATATAAATTCAGCATTGTATTTGTATAATCTTATTTTCACTTATCTTCACCCTGTATGAAGGCATACATTGATTATTCATATTAGGAGGATAAACTGGGTTGGTCACATATTTTATCTTATTAATTGCCAACAACTTAAACCTTTCTTTACTTAACCATATGACATAAATTAGTAAATGTTATAAACATATTAAACATAAAATATGCATTTAGAGGTGGAAGCAAACTCTATTTGAATATGTCTTGAAATTCCTTATTTTCCATATGATTCATCATTTTGAAAAACATGGTCTTATACTGTAATAAATAATCTATGATAGGCTCATTAGATTCTTATTTGAACTTGTAAATATGAGCATATGAGATATTTTCGCTTATGTTAACTAAAAAATGTGCAAGGAATGAATCTTCCAATGAATAAAATGCATGAAATGACTAAATGGTAAATTGTAAAACCATCTTAGAGCATAGCCTTTTAATCTTATGGGAAATAACTTGGTCGACAAATTATTATTAAACTCATATTATAAACATGTTTTGTGAAAGATCTAAAATGTTTCTCAATTTCACCTTTTTCATCATAAAATTTAAGCTTAGGTGCCATAAAACCAGTTGGTAAAGGATATGATAAGATATGTTGAGCAAATGGAGTATGGAGTAAATTTTGTGAATCAAATGTATGATTATGTGTTGAATCACCTTGTTTCAAATTTTACATATTACTTTGCAGAGCTAAAAAATTCTACATAAGGGATTGTACATCATGAATATAATGTGTGGTAACCAAAGGTATTTTAAAAAGCAATTGAGTAAGGATTGACATAGTGATTTGTTGAAACCTTTGAGTTTCCCCCACAATAGATGTTGGTATAAAAATTTTATTTAGTGATTTAGAGAATGGAAAATAACCCATAACAGTGGATTCCTTGGATTGGCCTTCAAATTCTTTCTTTATTTCCTCTCTTACATTTAAAAAAAACACATCTTACATATTTGGATTCTTTGAAAGGTACATTGTCAAGTCTCATCATAAAATATATTAACTGATTCTACCATTGAGTTGTTATCAACTAAAATATGATAAATTTCAACTTCAAGAGCACTTAGACTAAAAATTTATATAAATAAGGTAGAAATAAATTTCACAGATGGCATAAAATGTGAAATAGAAACTTCAAATATTATTGTTAGTAAATAATTTACTAAATATTAAAACCCTAATACAATAATTAGAAATAATGAAAAGAAGAAAAGAAACCTTAGCAACATGAATGGTTAGGGTTTTGCAATGTTCAACAATAAATGGGTTTACTAATATGTTTGATAAAATTTTAGATTAGAAAGAGTTAATATAATGAATACAAACTTTTAAAGAAATTAAATATGCATGAGATATACAACAATCACACATAAATTGATTGCAGCTTACTATTTTTAGAAAAAGAGCTAAAATGGAAAATTACTAAGAAATAAATGGCTTATGTGGAACTTGAGTCTATAGGAATACAAAAATGACTATAAAATTGACTATAGGGATGTGTGAGGGTGTTATGAATCAAGAATAGGGCTCCACATAATTGTGGGACAAGGATTCATTATATGGACTAGGTTAGTCTGTGTTAATTTTTATAGGGTGTAGCTTCATCCTTTAGTGTTTTTGTTCTCTATGAAACTTCTAATAGATTTGCCTTTGCATGTGGGTCCTATGTATAGATTCATATGCCTTTGGTTCATTGTGAGAGCCATTTTGTGTCTTCTTTTTCACTTTAACCCTATCTCAATGACAAAATGTAAACAAATGTTATAAATTAGAGTAAAGGGAAAGGGTATGGGGTTGTGCATAACCTCAACACCCTATGTGTTGAGCATTGCCTACATACTAATACTCTGAATTGGGATTAGAATCCATGTAGTTCTCCCATGATACGATTTTTTGTGTACAATAATAGTAAAATGCTATATACCAATGTAATTATGTAATTGAATAATGACATGTGACTTTGTTGTTGTATTTGACCTAGTTTGAAGCTTTTTGTGTTGTAGGGACTCAAAATTGGGAAGACTAGATACTTTCCTCAAAATATTTAGTTAAATTAATTTGGTTTTTATAATCATAATAGCCTCTTTCCATCTACTAAATAAATAGGTATAAAATGTGGTTATATAGTGAACATTTTGGGATTCTATCAAATTAGGCTCACAAAACATTTAGAATGACCCATTAAGATGAATTTTAATTAGGGAAATTATCCATTAATTGGAGTGAGAGAAGAATATTTTATCTCTTCTTAAATATTAAATGAAACTAATGTCATAATAGCCTAGGCCAATTTTTGTACGAGATGTGATGCAAGTCCTTTAGTAGTGATAAATCAGCATAGAGTGTGCCTAGACTTAAAAATGAGTGACTAGCAATAAAACCCTTTAGAAAATTCTTAGGAATCTTAATGAAATTTGGTGTCCTTTTTATTGGATTCTTTCTTGTCATTTTAAAATTCTCATAGATGATTTGTATATATAGTCTTCTCATGTTTGAACTAAATACATATTTGTGTGTAAAATCTAATAATTTTTTTTAAATGGATCACAAATAGATCCAAACATTGAAAGGATGAGACCATGAGTATAAGAGCATAAAATGGGAGAACCTCCACAACCATACAATAAGAACAAAATTCACATCCGATCCTCAATTATTAACCACTACCTACCATATAGACCATATTTAGTCTATAGTTACTCCATTGGCTGACCCTACTAACAATATAAAAACATAGAGAATTATGATATGACAAAGTAAAAGGTTATGTTAGCTATAAGTTGAAAACACATATTACTATACATGTTATAGGTCAAGGACATATCACAATTCCTTGGTATAAGTTCCTTCATCAAATCTCTTTAGGGCTTCTACAAGGGCATACATAATACTGGGATATGTTTGACAATAGGGATAAATCCTTGGCTAATTGACATAAGTTAAAACCAAATTCAATATAAAAAATTAGGTCTTTGAAGCCATTGCTAAGATTCAGAGGGAAGTGCCAAATTTAGAGAGCAATGCCATATTATGCCTTACACAAAATAGGTATTTTATCCTCCCTCAACTAGAGTGTGTATAGACAAACCCCATCAATTTATCAATAGTTTTTTCCCCAAATTGTGCCTTGGGTGATTCTTAGAAAATGACAGAATCTTAAAAGTTCTATCTCTCTTTGAAGTAAAAGATTTAAAACCGTTTGGTTTGAAAAAAATTAGCCTAAAAAAGCACTCTTTGCAAGGTGCATTCTAGTACTTTAATAGATTCAAATCATATTGTACTATGATAACCTTACTCATTCTAAATGTTACATTTTTATTGTATAGTTTCCATTAATTTAAGGAGAAAAATCTTGAGATATTTTTGTGTCAAGAAAAATCCATACAAAATCTTTAGAAATAATAGTTCACAAAAGTGATAGAAATGAAAAAAATAATTTGATGGTTGTAATCTCCTATTATGGATCTCTAATATCCTTATTCAATTTTTTGCATTGTGATGTGTTAATAATATCCAAAAGATATTTATTTTCCTTTTTATAAATTGATAAAACTTATGAAACTTAATTTTAAAACAAGGAGTGTTTTAGGGTATGTGTCGTGGGTTAGTTGGGGTTTTAAAACATGTGATCTTATCATGCCCCAAAATAATAACCAATATATAGAACAACAAATTACATAAATAAAAATAGTTTGAGTAACATACATAATCTTAGTGATGTGCATTGTGTCATTCCACTTTCCAATTATTGCTTTATCATGAATTTATGATTTAATTATTACAGGTTATCTCTTAAGTTATCATGGTTTTTGAATACATTCCCATAATGATAGATGGATTATATGTGTTTCTTTAGATGCTAGTTAACTATAATAGTTGTGTATTTATAGACAACTAAATTTAAATAAACACCATATTGATGTGTTAAATTATGTTATATTGACTGCAAATTGAAAAATATAGGACAAAATAAATGGGTGAACCATAACTAAAAGGGATGGCTAATGGACCTAGGAGTGTAATATATAGTCTTGACACAAATCATGAGACACTCATAAATAGATGATAAGATAGAAATTTGATGAAGATAATAATGGGGAGACATGATGACAACCTAAAAGTCTAACAACAATAGCCTAATTTTGACCAATAATTGAAAAGTAAAAATAAAATAAAATCACATAATTTAAATACTAATAAATCCCTAAGGGCACCAAAATATTTTTAATTTGTTTGCATTCTCCCTCATTGTATATAGTAAATGAGTCATAGGGTATGAGAAAGATTCCTAAAAACGTAAAGGGGAGGGTTAATTTTTGAGCCAACAAAAGGAATGTATAGAGCATTCATTTAAAAATAATAATAATTAGTAAGTAAATCTAATCAATGAATAGCAGTTGCATGAAGTAGGTGCAATGGAAACATTGATAGATAAAAATACGTAGATTCAAATTGAAATAAGATGTCAATTTGACACAAAAGGTAGATGTTTCTCTTATTTATATATAATGTGGATGTACACATAATCCTACATTTATTCTATTTAGTCAAAAGTCAAATGATTAAAATATGAAGCTCTTGGAAGGAGAGAAATATTGACATAAAAAATACTAATAAAACCTTGAGATAATTTATATAACTTCAATAAGCATTGAAAAACATTAGGCATTAAATTAAACCAATACAACAAAGGAAGCAAGGGAAGGGAAGATTTTTAGGAATGAGAGGGTGATGATGAGGATGCTAATGCCTATGTAACATATATTTATTTGTGTTCCCTTGTGTTGTGATAATATTACGAATTTTGATGTCTCCTTTGTATCATATATTTATCTCTCTTTCTTTGAATACTAATATAAAGGATTCATGTTTCATAAATGGAGAGTGATATTGCACTAAGTATTTTTTTATTATTATATCTTTTCCACTCTTTCCTTGACTAATGCTATATGGGATTCATATATAAAATGTTGTGTTGTGATAATCTTACTAATTTTGGGTGTTGCTTTGTCTTGTATCTTTTCTGACAATCGGCTATGAATAAAGAAGACTCCTATGAGCATGATTATCTATTTTGAAAAACCCCATATAGGAAGTCATAGTTTTGATAAGTGACAAAAATGAAAAAATAATAATTTGATGGATCTTTAATAACCTTGTTAATTTTTTTGCATTGTGACATGATAATGACCTACAAAAGATATTTATTTTCCCTTCCCTACATTGATAAAACTTGTGAAACTTAATGAAAAAATTGGGTTTTTAGGATATGTGTTGTGGGTTGTATTTTTAAGCACCAAGTTCATATCATGCATCCAAACAATAACAGATATAGGAAACATCAAATTACATAATTAGAAAAAAAAATGAGTGACGTACAAAAGCATAGCGACGTGCATTGTGTCTTTCCTCCTAATGATTGTTTTAACATGAATATATGCATTAATTACTTTTTGATCTCTATTGAATTATAGTCAATGTTGAATAGATTCTCATAGTGATACATGGATTACATGTGTTTCTCTAGATGCAAGTTAACTATAATGATTTTTTATTTATAGATAGTTCGATCAAAGGTCCCACTTATAAGGGACTAGGAGCAAAGGGGTCAAGGAAATTGTTGACAAAGATCACATAATTCCTCTGCATTTTCCTTTCCTCCTCCCTACCATAGGTTCTCACCCTTGCGTGAACATGGAGGGTGGCCTTCTCCTCAGGTTGGGGTTTGGGCCTTGTAATTTTATTTTATTTTTGGTTGGAATCAACAAGGTAAATTGCCTAAATTATCTCTTTCTATTTTACCTCCTCATTCACAAATTGAAGAAGATACTGAAGAGAATGTAGAATAAAATGGTTGTGGATCCATACCTAATATTACACACCCTATGGGGATGGTTAGAAAGATAAACTATATAGTCTGTCATTTCTTCCTCCTCCATCTATAAAATTGGTTGCACTGATGATCTAGATCTTTATTCCTTTCTATTTATAGAAGTTTGTTATTTTTGATGTCACCTATTATGTAATTTTGTTATTATTGTATTGTATTCCTGATGATCTAGATCTTTATTCCTTTCTATTTATAGAAGTTTGTTATTTTTGATGTCACCTATTATGTAATTTTGTTATTATTGTATTGTACTCCTGATGATCTAGATCTTTATTCCTTACTATTTATAGAAGTTTGTTATTTTTGATGTCACCTATTATGTAATTTTGTTATTATTCTATTATACACTTGATGATCTAGATCTTTATTCCTTACTATTTATAGAAGTTTGTTATTTTTGATGTCACCTATTATATAATTTTGTTATTATTCTATTGTACACCTGAAATCATAAATTTATTTTGTTCTTAAAATTATACACAATATGAATTTTGTTATGTTTTTTATTTAAATTATGATCTCATGCCACCAACCTTTTTGAATAGGAATGTAATATATTTTTAATCTATCAAAATATAATACGTACTTTAATATATATAATTATATATTCTATAATCTTTTAACGGCATGTCTATATAAATTAAGGGGATCACTACTAGTTATTAAAATTATTGTCCTCATCACATCAGCTCAATGTTAAGAGTCAATTGAAATTGTTTAATTTATTTTAAATTCAATTTAATAATAAATCATATATTTCGTATTGTTATTTACGAGCAAATAAACACGAGCTCCAGTGCCTGATTTATTTCGTATTGTTATTTACCACAACCTCATTAGAAATGGTGTTAACAGCCTACAACTGAAGCTGCAAACGAAATGACAAATGAAAAGAATTAAGAAAGATGGTAAGAAGTGACCTCATTGGGACCAACTTCTGCACTGTCCTCTTCAACTTGAGATATGTCATTGATATTGAGATGGTTGAGGAAAGTAATGCTTGCAATGGTGGAACTCGGTGTTACCTTCAAGCTGTCATCCGTTATAATGAACGTCACAGTCTCTTTCACATAACCACCACTGCTTCCGAAATGGGGCATGAATGAAATGTTTCTCTTCGCCCTGGGTGTCAATCTCCATCAGCCGTATGGTCATCTCTGCTCAGGACTGTATATCTTTGAGCGATAAAACAAAAAAAGACAAAACTGAATGTGTTAGATTGGTGGAATTTCAAATTTCAAAATTTAGGCGAGATATTGAAAATTCAAAATGGCTATTACAAAATGGGAAAGGACAAAACAGACGGCAGTTAAGCACAGTGAATGGCATTGACGGAGGAGTGACGGTTATGCTGGCTGTTAGATTGCATTGGCCGTTACGGTTATGTCAGAGGTTAGCGGTCAGGGACCAGCATTGAAAAGTCTAGCATGATGGGTCCGGTGGAGTGACACCAGTAAGTACGTAGTTTGTGACCAGCAAGTGCGTAGTTTGTGCGTGCTGGTTAACTTCAAGGTATATAAACTAGAGATGATGTTTCATGTAACGTTTAAATATATAACTTTGACGGCCATAAAAAGTTCCATTATCAAAATTTTAATAAAAAAATTTAAAGTTTAATTGTAGTGTCTGGATAAGTGCAAATATGGATGGAAAACTTTCTGCTGGTATCTTGAGATCTACAGCTGAGTTTTGTGAGCTTTTAGTGCATCCGAAATCTGATTTTGACAGATCTAGAACTGTGTAAGATTTTGACAACGATTCAAGTGACAAAAATTTAATAGAAAAATGCTCGAGGAATTAAGGAACTTTTGAGAATGAAAGGCTAAAACTTGTGAGTAGGCGTACATTTAGTATTATGAAAAAGTTGCTTGATATTTCGGAAGACTATTTGCAATGATGTTATTGGATGAATAGGAGGATAGATGGATCAACTAGCGTAGACGATATAGAATCAACCATAATTGGTTTCAACAAGTCTGGAAGTGAATTCTTTATCTTTCAGCTGAATATTTGTTTTGCCTTGTTAGAAGGGATTTGAATCTTCAGTCTAGAGACGATCATTTTTTATGATCCAGATGCCGACCTCTAAAATGAGGAGTAAGCACTATTCACGACTCACTGAATTGGACAAAAGAATAAAGTTATATATATGTGGGTGTGTGTTGGATGTGGAAAATGAACTCACAGGAAAAAGCTAGATATAGGGGATCTTTGGAAAATTTCGCTCGTAGTAACATTCAAAAAACTGAAGATGGACATAGCAGATGAGGTGGTAATTTTAGGTCATTTTGATTAGAGGACGACAAAGAAAAGTGACGTATGACCTTAGAGGCGATTTTGCATGACGAAGAGATGTGCTAAAGAATTTTTTCATGATGTACCTACAATCTAACAATTAAATAGATTAACACAAAAAGTGAAGAGGAAGTCCACGTGTTTGGGTAAATCGATGATGAACGGGCTTCGCTTTCTTAGGAAACTACATATTCTATAGCAAGAGATAACTAATAGAATATAATAAAATAGATAAAAATTTTAATATGTATGTGATAAAATATAAGATTTATGTGGTAAAATTTTAGTAAGATATTTTAATAGTTATGATGTAAGGTATCAAGTTTTATTAATTTCAAAATAAACAGATAATATGTGAATTCGTTGTGTAGATTACATGCAAACTTCACAAAAATAAATATGTTTTATTGGCAAAGTATCATTAGGATCCATCCTCCTAAATATAGAGTGGAAATATGTCATTAAGAATTTCCTTTTAAAAATAGAATTCAGTGGAATGTTTCTTTCTAAAAATAGGGGTTTGACTCCTTGATTTTTTGTTTCGAGGGTGTTGCCCCTGAACCATTATCATGGGATCCATAGGATGTCCCTACCCCTAGATCCTATGCGACAATAATGGAAAGCATTTCTCCCACACTCCTTGTCAAAGATTGGACTATAAACTACATTGTAAAAGGATAAAAAAATACATCACAAAAGGATTTTAAAAAATAACTTTATTATCATATATCTAACAAGTTTAATAAAGTTTAAAACATGAAATTAGTGAATGTATAACCTTGTAATTCTAAGGTAAGGATATTTAGATTGATATTAAGTTTAATAGGTAATAAGAATTAATGAATTGTTCCCTTCTCATTTTTAAATTTATTGGAAGAGAGGAAAATAAGCTAGGTAGAAATCAATATGTTTGAAATAATGTTGCTCGAATTTTGATGGACTCTTGATGTCCTTGCTATTTTTTAAGACAAAAGAGTTATGACGAGAAAAATATTTTTTAGGGTTTAAGCTTTGCACTCCAGTCATTGTACACTTGGATAACAAGAAAATATTTTTCATGCACTTTTTACTAATAATACAACCTCAGAGGTTTTTTTCTTTACGGAGCTCGTAGGTGGGTAAGTAAGTTTGCTAATTTGTGAAGAGTAATCCCTTATTTTAATTTATTTATGCACTGGCATCTTAATTCTATGTCATGCCAATATGTTTTTATAAAAAATATATAAGTAAACATCATGATATAAATGAGATTAATTTTAACAAAATATGGTGAAAATGTGTTTGAGAATTAGCCATACTTTTTTTTATCAATTATAAGTAAAAATAGTTTTCAAAAAATAACCCAACTGACAAGTTAAGTTCTTTTTTCATGACATCTCAAAGGAATGAATTTATGAAAAATTATAAACATCTTTTAACCTGTACATCCCGTGGATATTGTGTGTGATATATTGGTGTGCATTTTGCTTCTACAAGTCCTATACATTTTAAATATAAACTACATATCCATGATTATCATATTCATTTCATTTTTATTTCACATTTGTAAAAAGTCTTCAATGAAAACTGTGTTTTTTATAATGCTATTAAATCTCAATCTTCTATATATTGTGTATATTTTTGTAGACAATAAAATATGGAAGTAGATACTTCACAATGTTGGTATTGGCTTAATTTTAACTTATATGACATGTGCATATACATATGGCTCTTACATGCCCTTCTCTCACATTCACATATTTTTCATGGGTTTGACCTTCCTATTTTGTTATCAATCACATACAATAATTATATAGTTTGTGCCTAACTTGTGCATTATCATACTCATATCATCTAAAGATTCATCAGATTAGTATTTTTACCTATTAGATGAGTCTGTCAAACTCAGACACATGTAGAATTTTATAGCCATCCAATTTTGATGAACTTATTTTCGTGCCAAGCAAAGATCAATTTTCAAATTCAAAGTATTTGCATAGGTTGGCATGTACTTTTTGCATGTCAATGGCATGAAAAATTTCCCAAAGTGTCCCATATAAATAAATAGCAGGTCTAATATTATTCCCTACCTCAAAAACATCTAACATTATCAAGCAAGCCTATTTTAACACTTACACATTCAAAGGCGGGTGAATGCAAAAATTGGGTGAGAAAATAAGGGGCCATTTTTAGGGAAAATTTTCATTCCTTACAAAGGGAAATCACCCTTTTTAAAATGGCACACAACCTTTAAAAAAATCAAACCATAATTGAAATGGGTTGATTACAACCCTAAAGGGTGTACGCCTTTTTTAACATAAAGGGAACATTCCATTTGATGTTTCAAATGGTGTATACTATATGGGAATTCAAAGTGGCACATGCACTTTATGTTAAAAAAAGCATGAACCCTTTTGTAGACCCCAAAAAAACTAAAATAAAAAAATGTCGCATTTTTATCATTTCATATTTTTTGCTCATGATTAATAAATTTTGAGAGGAAAGGAAATTAGAGGGCCTCCATAATTTAAAAAATAAATATTATCCAAATCACTTCACCAATAATCCACACTTGCATCATGATCACAAGTATGTAGGGCATGCTTAGGTTTTCTAATGATATTTATTTGTAATGCATTTTTCATAATAATCACAAAGGGGGAATTAAAATTATCTCATCAAAGCCTTAAAATACCTAATATAAATGTTTATTTTTTATAATTTTATATTCTTGATTTGATGGACCCATTTGTCTAAACAAAAACCTCCAACAAAACCATAAAGTAAACCCCCAACATTTTAACTTCATAGAAGAAGTATAACTATATGAAAAATATAATTCAAAGTAGCAAAAGTTGTATTTTATCATTAATAGTTTGTGTGAATCTTAAAAAAATAGTGCACATAATTCATTTGATGATACATTGGAGGTAGTTTATAATAAATTGGGAAATGACACTTCTCAACTCAATGCAATGCTACATCATCAAGAGGTATTGAAACATTATTTTTTATGATAAATTATTATATGAGTATATTTTAAAAAGTTAAAAAATAATAATTATGTGATTTGTTTCATATGATCGAAACCAATGAACCACTGCCAACAAGTCGTAAACAGATTATCATTGATTGGTGTATTCCTGTAGAGTTTTAAAAAAAAAATTGAGATAGGTGGTGGATGGTGTTTATGAGCCTCCATACAATAACACTGAGGTTCCATCATATTTTTTTATAAATATTTATTATAGATTTTTTTCACGAAATCCTAAATTATTTTGACATGAATTAATCCGAAGTTAGGGGAGGTGGGTCCTCATTTGATAGACCTTATGCCAAGTGAGACCCAAAGTGCCAACATTGTCCCTAGAGAAATAAAAAGTCAATGACACATATTTATATACCTAAAATATTATATGATAATACACATATAGACATCCTTGAAACAATTTATAGTCTCACATAGGTCACAATTTACCATGGGATGCATAAACTAAAGACTAAACATGTTTTAGGTGGTGGCAAGTCTAGTAGTGGCCTTCCTACTATCGGTGTTTCACATGGTGGCACAACTAGCATATATCCTATAGTTCCTATACATATTTTTAAATCATGTGACATGAAGTGTATTGGACCACCTTTTAAGGTTAGACATATGGGGGTTACATCTGCAAATCTAATAGCCACACCCATAAAGACTATGTGCATATATATGTAGCACACTAATATGCATTAATAAATGTCATTTGCAGTTACTTTAGCACTTCATAACACTTACATAATAATATATACCACATGTATATGTCATTTAAAATTGCTTAAGAAACCTTAGGACACTAGTACACAACACTATATGTTATTTATACTTGATTCAACACTTTAGGTCATCACAAACAAGATATGCACGACTTATCTATTTCACCATATGCATTCACACATATAATTAATAATAATTTGTGAATGTATATAAATGAATAATAATTTCATATTAATATTTTTACTTAATTGATTCATATTTGACTTTTTTCCTTTTTTGCTTGTATAGATGATGACCGGTATTTTGGGTGCCCAACCTAAATTACATTATATTGTGGATTTTGTAATTAGCTCTAAATTTCCCCACACTCATGTTATAAAAGTAAATCATCAAGTTTTTATATTATTTTAATATTTTGTATACACCATAATTATAGTGTGTTTACTTTAATGGCCTTCCCCTCTCCTCTTGCAAGATATAGAGACATAGGAAGAGAGAGGGATATATATATATATATATATATATATATATATATATATATATATATATATATAGAGAGAGAGAGAGAGAGAACATTATTTTGTCTCCCCTCTTTGTCTCCCTCTCTCTCTTTCTCTCCCTCTCACTCACTCACTCACTCTCTCGATCCCTCTCATTATCAATTTTTTTCTATATTTTTATGCATCTCTCCCTCTCTATTTATATAGAAGGAAATTTGTTTATATATCTTAAATAGGTTATGCAATTTTAATCTTTAATTTTTCATTTGTATGCATGATGGTGGATGTTATTAGTACCCCATCTAGAATACAAAAATATGATGATTATGTTGTGTTTTCAAAGCATAGTAGTGTGTCACACTTTTTGGCATAAAGAGATCACATACACTTCTAATCTCTCCTATAAATATATTGAGTTTGGGTAATTGATATTAATTAAACAAATATATATTAGATTATACATACAAAGATGAAGTGCATATACATTTTCCTAAAAAAAAATTTAAAACCATTAATTATTATTTGGGATTTATTTTGGGATTATTTTTTAAAAAAAAATCATTTGCCTAATGGGACATAATATTATTCTTTGACTCTTTAGAATCTAGGTAAAATGAGCTTTACATTTCCATGTTATTATCTATATCTCTTTATGTACAAAGAATAATTAAAGTGTATATTAAAATATATGTTTGATTTTAATTAATTCATAAATAAAATCTTTCATTTTTTTCTTCTAAAAATGATGAGAAATGTTATGGGTATCCTTCATGGATTGCATCAAACAACAACTGATGTTATAGTTATGTCCCACGATCTAGTATCTCTCTAGCACCACCTTATTCAAAGATAGAAACTGGTGAGAGCACATAGTAAAATTATCTTTATAAATTAAAATTAATGATATTATACATCATATTTATATTTTTATGCACATATGTAACCCTAGGTGTATGTGTTTTATCAAATTTTTGAATTAAGAGATTTTTAATCTTAATTATAACATGTTATGTAAAATCAAATTGTATAAAATAAGCATAGATTAAGTAATTTTGATTTGGAACTTATTATTTATGGAAAATATGTTAAAAATATAAAGTGCCAAATAAAAACAACTTAGATAGAAATCAAACAATACAAGACCTATGAGTGTGTAATCAAATGGGTAGTTGAGTAAGGTCATTATGAATCAAGAATAGTTATTCACTTCATTTTTAGATGAGGGCATGCTATCTAGCTTGCACCACATGAAATTTTATTCTATAGAGTATGCCAGCATCTGTGAGGGTATTATCTCTCTGGATAAAATAGGTATGTGTTCCTTCACATGTTATTTTTATGTGTGTGATCTAAGTCACATGATTCACTATAGAGGTTGTTGGGTTCCTTCTTCAATGGGAACACTATCTCAATAGACAATGAGGGATAAAAATAATAAATAAGAAAATGGGGTTAGTGGCTAAAGTTTTTTATTGACTTCAACACCTCTTATGTTGAGCACTACCTACATATCAATACTCTGAAGAGGGATAAAATTCCATGTAGTTCTCCCATGATATGGTGGTGTGTGTGAAAAATGGGTGTAATGCTATATGTTACTACAATCCTAGTGTAATTATGTTCTTTAAAAATGGTTTGTGACCTTGGAGATGTATTCAAACTTAGTTAATGGATATTGGGGTTATGTAGACTAATAATTTATAAGAATGGATGTTTTCCTCCCAATGTGCAGTTAAATGTTCTCTTGATTTTTAATTATATGAGCCTCTAGTGAAAAATGATTAGAAAATATAGATTTATAGTGATATTTTCATAATTATTTGAATGGAACTTGAGAAATGTGTAGGATGACCCATTGGGTGGATTTGCATTAGAGCAAATAATCATTGTTGGGTAAGAAGATGTGGTCAGTGGATTCAGGCACTACTGGGGAACAATATACTCCTGACTGAGTGACCTTCTTTGATGATTAAAGATAGGTAAAATAGAAGTTTGGATCAGTCTAATAATTATTTTTGTCTATTTTGAATAAAGAATAAGAATATTATGTACTAGAGTTACTTAAGAGTAAGATTCATTTAAATAGAGGTAGGGGAATAATTGGATAGATCTATGGGATTAGGAATGATAATAAGTGTGTATAATAGGATTGTCACAAGTGCATTGTTTTAATAATAAATATTAATTTATTTGTCTACATTTATCCCACTTTTATTCTAGTAATGTGTCCAAATGAAGTAATGGAGTTAAAGGAAAAATAATTATACATTAACTTACCTATGAAGAACAGTCTTGAATATATGCCATGCATTTAACTATTTTTAATGAAAACCTATAACAAAACATGTATAAAATAGTCCTTCTTTAAGATAAAAATCTAAAAATAAAGAGAAGAAAAATTATAGATCAAATAACAAGGAATAAATACACCTATTAATGTATGAGAACTATTTTGATTTCTAGTGCAAAACTGGTGATTGTAGAGGATAAGACCCTTGAATATTACTTCGTTAAAACTCTTGGATTAGACTATGCATACCCCAATCCTAATTGGAATGAGAGTGTGCTTAAGAACTCAAGTTGTGCCTAAATCCATCATTGCATACCAAAGGTAGTATATTATATTGGAATCTATATATGAATTTCAATAGATAATTCTAGTTGAAAAATTGGTGAAAAACTTGTGAAAAAGGGTTAATAAACAGTTGTAGATAGAATAATGTTCAATTCTATTAAAAATGAAATAAAATTGGTGAAAAAACTAATACAAAATAGTATGATCTGAGTGTGGTGTATACAACATAGATAATGACATGGATTGTGATTCCTTTAATGATAACTAGTACAAAATTGAGTGAGGAGGTGGTCATGTATTATGCACCATCAATCTAATATCTTGGTGTCTATATATTCTATAACTGAGTAGAACCAACTAAGTTTTTAAGAAAAAATCTATGTGATAACCTGGAACACATGTCATGCATGATGCCCCTAATCTGATTAAAATCTAAGACAAACCTTAGTATTCATCTAGAATAATTTTGGATACCTATTACAAACTACCTTGTTATTGACTATGATTATGATTTTTTTATGTAAAATACTATTTTCTAATTGTTGGGATGAAAATATGTTATTTTGGACATAACCAAGCTACACCATTGTCCAAATTGAACATTGTTATCTAAATTGATTTATGAAAAAAATATGGATATAAAATTTGATCAACTAAGAAAAAAATGTCTTTTCTTATTTATGCAATGAAATATTTCAACTTAGTCTCTAAGATAAGTAATTATGTATGCCCCATATTTTGAGATGAGGTTTGAAGCATTTGCAATAACTTAACTCAATATAAAAATTTATGTGAATAAAGTTATAGAAAAAATTAAAACCTGAGTAGTATTGATAACACTAGATATCATATCATAATATTGATAATGTAAGTAAAATTAGTAATGTCTGATACATGTTTAACTACGCATGTAATTTCATGTCTAGATAGATGTTAGTGATTAAAAACACAGTGAATAATTGATCAAAACTAAGTATGTAAACTAAATAGAACAAATTAGGGTGGGGAAATATGTGTGTTATCCATCATGGCATTGAAAAACTAGGAAGATGCATGCTATCTATCATGACATCAAAAATTTAGTAAAATAAGGAAACAAGAGTCATGGCCATGATGCACACACATAAAGAGTACATGCAAAAACACACAAAACATATAATACGAAGGCCAAACAACCACATACAAAATATATGTTCAAATGTCAAGGACTATTTCATATAATTTTAACTTATCAATAGTCCAAAATTTTAAAAACTATCAGAAATAAATTAGACTGTATCAAGATTAAATTGGACTATATCAAGATTAAGTTGGACTTATTACAAATAAATCACATTTTTCTAATATATTTGTGAAAAGTCTAAATTATTTAAAATAATCATAAATAATTAATAGTTGAAAACTATTATAAATAAATTGGACTTCATCAAGAATTACTTGGATTTATTATAAATAAATCACATCTATATTATATATTTGTAATAAGTCCAAATTATGCGACCGTTCAAACTAGTTCATAGACCACGCATTTATAGATAACAAGACTAGGTAGTTTATTTATTAAATAAAAATAATTCATACATAAATTGGGTGCTCAATCGATATGTGATTTAAAACACCTAGGTTGATTAGGATGCCACATGTCATTGGATGATTGGATCATAAATTATCTGTTTAATCTGATTTGGGTGACATCCTCATGATCATCAAAGTTTATCTCATATTTGTGTACCCACCACATGTCAATCATAGTGTTCTATTATTATATTATGAATATAATATCCCACATAGTTGAGTTATCAAAATTATGATGCATGTTATGAACTTAGGTGCTCGTATTATTTGGGACTTTTTTTTAGATTGGTCATCCTTCCACACAACCAAGTCATGAAGATTGTACCATATGGAAAAATCTTGGGTGCTTGTACGAAGTGTAATTTGACAAACTAAAAATTTGAATAACATTTGTCAATACGCAAGTGCTAAAAAATAAATCTTGACGTGTAAGTGGGACATTCTTAGGTGTAAACCCCAAAGACCTTTTTTCAAACACGATAATGCCGAAGTGTATAATATGAAACACAAAATTCAAAGTGTAAATTTTTAGATGTGCAAATTATGAAGACCATTGTGAAGGATGTAAAAAATGTGAAGTGGATGGTCCAATAGTCAAATGTTAGTAAATATATGCACAATTATCAAAATACTAGATTGTCATAGTAGAAAGTAAAAAACTCAAATACCGAAGTGTATGTTCTAAGAACCAAAATGTGAAGCTCCACTATAAATAAATAAAACCATAAAACATTATATGTTCTCAAAAAATGGACTAAATTTTGAAAAAAAAATATTCATATTTATCATTCCAAAATTAAGGAAACACAATTTAAAATTTCCCAATCCTTTTATCACTATTTTTGATAGTGCCTAATGGGATGATGCATTCAAATGGACCATTGCAATGCCTTTCAAAAAATTAGTGAGAACAAGTGTATGACCTATCCAATTTTTATTTGGTTTCCAAGCGTAAATGATATTATCTATGAGTATGGATGGTAAACATGTGTCAGCTGGATTTGGATTCCATTTCTTGTCCATGTAGCCTAAATAAATTTCTATTTACTTTGCATCCTTTTTACCTACATGAATTGGGATGAACCAAGCTACATTGACCCTTCATTCTATATCCCCATTTGTTTGTATTATCTCAATATTACTTTTAGCTCTAGCAACCCATACTGTGTAGTCCACCCTTGTAGAATTGTCAGGTTTGACAAATAACATATCTCTAATTTGTATATCTTGAGCTAAATCAAATGTAATTTTTATTCTCTTGCTTCATGGACCAATGTATGTATTTATAGATGCCACTCCAAAATCAAGGGTCCTATCATGAACCATTTTGTGCATATCTCTATGCAGGGGTATGTTGTGGTGAGTTCTAGGCTAAAAATCTCCTATACACTCAACTTCACAAGGGAACATGTCTTCTTTCATTATGTCATGGATGTTTTAGAATTAATATGCTAGATCCTTCCACTTACTATTTCTGTTCAAACCAAATTCATTGAATTATTGTACATACTTATTCAATTTATATTTAATTTATTATTAACTCTTCTCTATACTTTTATCTGAGTCTTTTGCAATAATGGAATATTTAGACATTTCTCTATTTTTCAAATATTTTAAATATATTTTTATTAGATTATCTTTTGAAACATTTGGTTCACCATTTTCTTTTGTTCCCCCCAATGTAATTGGGGGGAACCAATTTAAATATCTTATAGAGTTTTTGAAAAATATAATGGGCTGAACTTACTCCATGCGTAGAAGAAAGTATTGACCTTTTGTCAAGCCCACTATTTAATTTCTTCCCTTTGGCTGGTAACTATTAACATACTCTTTGAAATCCACTACCTCTTCAATCAAATATGTCATGAAGTTTCTTGTATTTTCACATGTCCTATAAGTGTCCATCTTTTCCACACTTCATACATCTTTCCTCTTTATGCATTCAGACACGTTTCTAAATGTACCATCTATGTCCTCATGGGTATGTCCTACAGGGAGAAATTTGACATTGACATCAAGGAAAACACTTTTGTATACAAGGAGAGATATATATTACAACACATACCTGTACGAAAAAACATGATTTTTTGAATTTTTAAATGTAACATTTGTGCCATATAAGGTTCAACATTTTTAAACATAATAATGGATGGAAGTACCTATTCTTATTATCCCCATAACAGTTGTCTAATTGAAGGTATAGCCTGGAAGTTTATTGAAGGAACCAATTGATTGTGCTTCTTCTCTATATTTCTTGCATTCAGGGTAGCAGTTGTTAGACAAAAGTGCATCATACAATGGATATTTTAAAGTTCCAAGTTTATATAGTAAAGATCTATAAGTATCTGGCACTATTATTTACATATCCCTGAAGCATTTGCTCAATGAGGTGATAGTAAAGTTAGGCCCTCCAAGAATGTAAGGTAGAAAAATGACCATATCCACCTACACATGACCATGTGTTATAATCCCTGCCATTGACAACTCTAATATTTTTTCAATAATTGCTTTGATTTTTATCACTATCATCAACAAAAATGTTTTTTGACATTCTACCTTGTCATGAATGACACTAGGGCATTATTTAGGGTATTGCTCTAACAGTCATTTATGTGTGTAATAAATTTGTCTTGCAAAAAGTATTTGATTTGAGTGTATCACAAATTCTTGATTGATATGCTCTTCTTGATCTCTAGAGAGGGACCTAGATCATTTTTGTTGAGTGAACAAGATGCATGTTTTGTACCTAGTGAAGTCATCAGACATGGAAATGGTCACATCATGAAAATTATTTCTCCACAGGTTATTGAATTTTGGATAGGATATTGGCTCATATTCCATATATGTTAATTATATATTGATGTGGTGCCTCATAAATTCTTGATTGAAAGATGTTGGAAGATGTCAAATTTTTTTATCATGAGATATCTATATCTACTTGGCATGTTAGTCATGGATAAACATCTCCAAAATCATCCACCAATTGGTCCAATAAATCTTTAGCTACTATTATCTTCTTATGTGGATTTTGTCAAAATCTCCCTGCATGGAATGCATTTTGTTCCCCATTTTTATGACAATTTTGAATGTTGAAAAAGCTACTTCTCTTCAATCTATATATTTTAAGCCAAGCTTTCAAACAGATCTCTATACCCTAAAATTCAATGCTAGTTTTGTTTTTATTTTTCTAAAACAAATCGGTAGAAAGGGCATAAAAGACATGTTGCCTCCTATCTATTGTGGTGGAATCAATCAACTTTATCTTTGTAGATTTTATAATTTAAAATGACAATCCTAACTAATTTTTTTTTTGGAGCAACATTTATCTACATACATTATTGAAATCGCACTATCTATGCTTTCATCAAACTACACTTGGTTGAGTGAAGTGTGTGGAAAACTTCTTTTTTGGCTTGATATTTGTAGGCATGAGCTAATTTTTTTAGATGCCTTTATGCTAGGAATGTCAAGGAAAGAGTTACTTCATTATCCAATACATCCCAAATGTTTCCAATTTCTTTCTCATTTGGTGTCATGTATGGCAAATTGATTACTATACAAGTCTTATTGTTCACTATTTTGTTGGAAGGCCATCTAACTAGATGTTTTAGTTACCTCTATACTAAAAGTCTCACAATGTTTTATAACATGCCTTATGTAAATTCCCAATTCATTTTCTAACATTGAGATAGGAATGCAACCAAAAATCTCCCTTGGTTGTGCAAATTCAAAAAAAACAAAAGCAATTTTGTCATCATTTGCAAGAGTTGTACATTTGTGCAACAAATATACCCTTTTTCTAATAAAAGGATTTCTTAGGCTTTGAAATATGGTAAGATCATAGATATATCAAATAAATTAATCCAAGAAATGGTTTTCTTAATGCAATGGTTGTATAAATAGAACTAAACTCAAATTATTTTATCTTTGTTCCATGTCATTATCTATAGAAAACTTGTCTCTGACATGTTTCATCATTCTTGTGTTCCATATAGTAAAAATATCAACTACATCCCCCAAATTATCTAAAAAAGATGTAGGAAATGGAAGTGGTAGAGTCAGATCAAAAGCTTTAGTCACATTAACACTTACACATTCAATAGGTATTTCCTCATTGTGTCATGTGGAAGTGAGATTTATGGGTTCCAAAGATTCAGCATTTGGACCAACCATTTTGTGTAGTTTTCCTTCACCAATGACCTTACCATTATTTATGAGAGAAACATAGTCTCCACAATGGAAAGCCATTGACGTATGATTTTTGGCCTGGACATTTGTAAAATATATGAAAAGAGTTGTTAATTAGGTTATCTATAAAATAATTTCAATTCATACCTATATGAAGGAGATAAAGTTAGGTTTATAGCACAACATAAGCATGGAGATATGTTAAAACCTAAAAATGTTAAAAATGTAACGTGCAACATTATTTCTAATGACACAATTTATGTCACTCCAAAAAAATATTAGATTTTAATATCATATTTAGCATACTTCAATTATTGCTTCATCCTACTTTGAAGGTATCTCTTAGGAGATACATTTCAAACATGCATCATAGTGAAATAGATGTGTAGAGAAAAATAGCCAATTAAGTCAATATTCAACCATGTATTTTATTCTAATATAAAATGATATTGAGAAATGGGTGTTTTTAGAAAAATTATGGAAAATGATTAGCTTCTTATATTTTGGGATCCTGTATGTGATTGAACCTCTATTGTGGGCCCAAAAGTTTGAAGGTTTCACTTAGGTGATACCTTTCAAACATGCATATGGGTACCCTTGAAGGTTTGAAAGTAGTACTACGTGATACCTTGAATCACCCTATGATACCTTCAAGTGTACCCATGACATTAAGCTTAAGGCTTAAATTTTAAATAGTCAATGACATGTGGCATTCACCCATGTACCCATGACATTTCAACACTCAAAAAATATTTCAAGTTCAACAGGCGAGCGACTCTCCATGATCATGCCAAGTGTCTCCATCCCATTTACCTAGAGACTTAAAGATTGAATTTAATATATGAAATATTAGGGATGTGTAAGAAGTGTTGTGGTGACACATGTCTCACTCTAAAATTCTATTGGAATTCTTATTAAAATTGGGGCCCATTTCCCTCGGCCAATAACATGCTTTTTCTTTAAAGAATAACTCTCTTATTTATTGAGGAGCATCCTAATAACACATGTCTTTAATGGAAGGGATTAAGACTTAAACTTTGTGTCCATGCTTACCTATGTGCTCAGTCATTATGAGTCTGTGATGAACCCAAGCACTGGCTTCAAGTTTGCGATCGCATTCTTTATTATTTCCCAATAGGATACATACAATTTTTGGACCATGGGGAATCACATAGGTTAAATTTGATGGTAAACCCTACCCATAAGGCATTTTTTATGAAAGTTTTTAAATTAATGTCCAAAAAAGTAATGGAGATAAAATAGGTATGGCAAAAGGATCGATAACAGTCATGCAAGACCATTAATAACATGGAATTTTGAAAGATTGCATCTTGTTTGAGGTAGATCAAGTTGGGATTAATGACATGGATTTCAACACATTCTATGGGATAATTTAAAGATTTGTGATATAAAAAAGGTCACCATCAAAGCCAAAATATTAAAGATGAGGAAGAATGCTTATGTATAGGTAGTCAGTGCATTTAAAGAGGTTGACAAGAGTAAATTAGATGTTGAGAGCCATAAAATGAAGTGGAGAAATAATGTAAAAAAATTACAAACTTTGGCAAACATGAGTATTCGACTATCTGCTCTTGATAGACTCTCATGCAAAAAAATGAGACCCATATTTTGGTAGTACAAAGAAATCAAATAGTGCAGATTATAGGTTTAGTTATTGATAGGAGAAAGTTATTGATCCTTCTCACAGATGTAGAGAAGGTGGAAATGGGGATTGGACTAGGTCTTCAACAAACCAAATTCAATGACCCAAATCCCTTCAAATTTGTGGAAATGATCAAAGTTCCTCTCTTCACCCTATCAACACAACTAGGTGTACAAGCATGAGCTCTTACATTTTAACATCTAATTGAAGATTTTGATGCAAAGGGGCTAATAAAGTTACCTATATTTGGGCAACTAGATGAGGTCATGCATACCTTATTAAGTAGATACAACTAAGGGGCTATTCATTTATCTAGAGATATCACCATTTGGATCAATGCACAGACCATGGTGAGAGACACAAGCCTCATGAATCATGGAAAATCCTTTTTTCCATATAAGTCCACCACACTACTAATACATCTAGATGTTCACGAGATGTTTCCTACTAGGGCAAGTAGAGTAACCCCAATTAACTAAATTGAGGATTTTTCAATGCACATTTTGGTAGAGTGTATTAAAGAGGTTTTGGTAGACAACAAAGCAGGCCAAACTAGCAACAAAAGGAGTAATTGACATTATGTATCATATGATATACATGAATGAGAACTTTAATTAACCTGAGTTTCTTGCATCCAAGCTCTACCACTAATATCAAAAAGGTACTGTGAGGTAGCTCAAAAAATTTCCAATATCAGTTTCTAGTTTTATTGTTATGTTTCACCCAATGAAAGTACTTGTTAGGCCAAGTTAATGTTACTATAGACTTTTGGCCTGCTACTGCCCTCGTAAGCATCGCTTAGACTAAGATAGGCTAATATTATGAGAAAGTGGGGTAGTTTAACACATGGTGTCTTGAGGATTTAGATTTGATCAGGTCATACCCTCAAATTCCATAAGATGTCATGAAATATTTAGGGTAACATGCATTAGTAACCAAGTTATACAATGGTATTCAAATAAAGGTGCATGAGTTGGCCACACAAACTATGACTCCAATGCCCTTTTTCATCATAAGGTTTGAAGCACAAACCAAAGTATGGAGGGAAAGAACCCTAGTTGCACAACAACACTAGCCAAGAATAACCATAGATAGCTATGTAACCATAGGCCTCACCCCAATAGTTTGTAGCTCCTCCATAGTAATAAAAATTCAAATAAAAGAGACTTACACAGAGAGCCTCACTACCACTAGCTAGAAAGAGATCAAGGTGAACCAAGTCTTGGTTGGACAACCCACATGTGCCAAGTATAGCTTGTGAGTATGATATCATAATGTTGTGGGTTGATGAACATGTATTTATTTAATGAATGATTGAAGACATTGATTAAAAGGTCTATGATAAGGAGGAGGATAAAGAGTTCTTTTTTAAAAAGGCAGTGCATACTTGCCAAGTGCATAATAAGGTAAGAAGTGACCATTTGGTCAACATTACACAATCCTCTCGCTCTATTATTATGCATACTGTAGGTCATAAAGAATCTCAACATGAACTTGTGATAGAAATTTTCCAAAACGATTTAGAAGCCGGTTCATCATCTACATAGTTTGTAGATCTACTAGAGGAAGGGAGCTCGGTACGACCACTGATGCACAAAAATGTGGTCATCATCAGGTGAGGCCTTTAACCACCATACTCAAACTTTTGGGATCTTTCAGAGAGCTAATTATATCAAGTAGTTCCCAAAAGGATACACTTGTCATGATTACCAAATATAAATCTTTAGTGTACTCATAATTTGATAGAGAAACAAATGATGTATATGTAATGGAGAGATCCTCAGATACCACTTTTTGAATGAGATCCACCATGCTTGATTCCACTTTCATAGAGACATCTTTAGATGTTTTACAACTACCATTGTCCAAATAAATTGAAGGAGTAGATTCATTCCAAAAATCGATGGTGTAAAAGTCTTCAGACTTAGAACATATTGTTTTTCAGTTGCATGAAGAGAAAACAGAAGCATAAAATCAAATTGTTGAGGCTATGTAGCTCATCAATGCCTCTTGTCCTAATCTGATTATGCAAGTCCTTGGTGATCAATTAATTTCCAAGGATAAATAACTCACTACATTCATGACTCAACTAACAAAGGATTAGGTGAGCTCACATAAATTGTGCACCTAAGGGTAGACTATATGCATTAAGATGGAAGGCATTTACAAACTTTTAGAGGAAGTTGTATAGGTTTTAGATACTATTTTGCATCAAGATAAATATATTTCATAAGGAATGTTTGATTAGAGGTAGTAACTTGACAAATCCTTGGATTTTACTAAACTAGAGTTTTCAACAGTAGATAAAGTTAAAGTTATATTGAATGATCAAATGGCTAATGGGGAAAGACTGAATGACACATTTCAATAGTTTTTATAATCTAGGGATATTGTGATGAAGAAGATATAGGTCTAGAAGAATGAGATAATATGAAAAACATTTGTGGCAATTCAATCCCAAAGGACAGCAGACAGGTTGGATGATATTGTGTTAGATATCTAGCTTAAGCTATCAAATGTCAGAGAATTCCTTATCATTGTAGAATATGTAAATGTGCATAATTTGATGGTCATTCAGATTCCACTACATATTTTACTTACCATGGTGTGGGAAGTACTTGATAATTTGAAAATGCTCAAGCGTGAACTCTCATAGGTTGAAATAAGTATTACACATATCATAGATGAACCTAAGTTCATTCTATTATAGGAGCTCCAAGGAATTTTGAAAAATACATAGTTGGATATAAAGGTGTAATCTGGGCAGCCATAACCTAGTTAGCTAAGAAAGTTTTGGATGTAGAGTAGGGCTTCTTAAAATTATAAGTGTATAATTGATGGACACATGTGTGCAAGGTATCATTTTGTCGTCTATATAATCTTTTGGATGTCTTCAACCTTGTTAGCCAAGCAATAGATATAAGAATGCCATGAATTTTTTATTTTTATATGCCATAAAGATTCTAATGTAATATTGTTTTGATGTGTGATATAGATTAATAGACTAGTTATGTTATTTTTTTCCTAAGATTCTTTTACTTATGCATAGTGCGCATTGTTTACTCTATTTTATTTTAACTTGTTCTATCTTGTATTATTTTCTTTATGATACAGAATTATTAATGTCTTGTTATTTTATCCTTATATTTTCTATAGTGTATAAAATTGAATATTGTGTAAATTCACTCATGCTATTATGGCTCTTTTCTGCTTCCCGCTATGCAAGAAAAACCTTTAATTTCCATGTTCTAGAAAAATTCTAAGAAAATCTACTAACATTACTTCAACATGCACACAATTAGAATTTTATTTCAAGGTATATTTGAGGAGATACCTTGAAGGTATTTTTATTACCTTTGAGTGTACCCTAATACATGTTTTTAAGGTATAAGGTATCTTTTAGGAGAGACTTTCAAACAAGCATTTGTATCACTTTCAATGGGTATCCTATTAAATACCATGAAAATGCACATAATTGGAATTATCTTTTTAGATATATCTTATGATATTCTTTGAAGGGCCTTTCAATACCGTCAATGGTTCTTTTATTCATAAATTTATCTCTTATGAGATACATTCAAGGTAGACATGAAGTACTACAATTCTCTTCAATGTATATTGTTGGGGACACACAATTAGTTAGTTTCTCTTGTGTTTGCATGTTTCCCTTTCTTTGTTGTTTGTTTCCCCTTTCATTTATGTGGTTTCCCAAAAAACAATTCCACTGGCATAAGTTTTTGTCATTACATTTCAAGTGTCTACACCTTGGCCCTCCTTAACTTTAAACTATCTATTGATAGATAATTATCTACCCCACTCCTCTTAAAATTAATGTCCAGATGTTCCATATTGCATGATCTACCATAACGATCACCACAAATATATTATGAGACCCTCCTCAATCATGTGTATCACCTTTAGAATTTATGGGCACCTAATTTCAAAAACAAATGTTTTGATGATCGTATTTATCAGGCATTTATCTCAAAAACTATATTGTCAAAGATTTTGTTTTGGCCACTTCCCCAAAATAAATTTAACTATCTTCAGGACTTTTGTCTATAGGCTATTGTTTTGGAAATAAACTTGCATCCTAAGTCTCTTACCATATTATGTATTAAATATCCCTATCTACCATCTATAAAGAGAATTGTGAGTAAAACATCAACCAAGTCAAAGTTGAATTGATTGCACAACATACATAACACATAAAAGAACACTATAAACATCATAGGGCATATAGATTATGATGGCATATTCATATACAAAATTTAGAGGGGAAAGTCCACCATCCCCTTGTTAATTTAAAGATTCTATAGATTTTATAGACATAGTGTTTGATGCCACCATATTTAAGGACATGTATAATAATTATTAAGAATTATGGCACATCATTGATTCAATAGATGTACTTTCATTAGGAGATGATATTATTTAGGATATGACGTTGGAGAAATTGTTATAGAGACCTTGGAGAATTTTGGACTCCAACCACATATTATGAGAATAATAAAATTTGTGACCATTATCATTTTATGCATATATATGCCTATACCAATCATATGGTTAGGATATCTAAAGACATCTATCCATAGGTTTGGCAAGCCATTCATGGCTCGCCCATGCTTAAGATCAAGACAAATATTGAAAAGAATGTGGTAGGAAAAGGGGATTATTTCCTCTACTCAAATTTCACAGTAATCATGATTTGGGGGAGCAAAGTTAATCCTTTGTGTCTTCGAATGTTTGTACCAGATGAGCTAGTTGAACAAGAAATTGCCTTTCAACTGGTAGAGTATTGAAGAGGACCTATCAAAGTAAAATAAATCCTTATATTTTGGCTAGTTTGTAACAATTGGTAGAATGGTGTATACCATGAGGAAGCATTTTGCATAGGTGAGCATAAATCACAAGAGTTAACCTTTTCTTGTGTTTCCACATAGATATTGGGATCCATATGGGGAGATTTAAAAACACATACAATGATTCAACATCCCTTACATCCATGTTCCCTATCCATATGATTATTTGTTTCTTAATCCAAAATATGATGAGGATGTTCAGGAAAGAGCTAGGGTTATTGGACTAAAGGAAGATCATTTACAAATGATCCAAGATGACATCATAGTCACTACTAGAGATTTAAATAGTAGGAAGGCTCTATATAAGGAATGGGAGAATTTCGACTTCTAGAGAAGATAGTCTTAGGAGCAATCCAAAGACTAAGAATTTTCCTCCTCCCAAGGACTCTCTTTGAAACTGAAGCTAAAACCATGAAGAGAGAGCTTGGGTTGCTTGAACCAAGAACGAGCAAGGGAGCACAAGGAAGGGATCCCATTAGTTTGGATTCTGATGAGGAAGAGCAAATGCAAGGATAACTAGCTATGAGCACCATTCAAGTATCTAATTCTATGCCCCATATACAAATATCTTCATTTATTGAGATAACAACACCAAAAGTAATGGTGTTAACATCACAAGTCCCCTATACACAACTAAAGACCTCACTAGTTTATATGAGGAAGCCAAGGACTCCTACAGGTAGTCTTATAATCCAAACATCAAAAGGCTTTCCTATTGCATTGTAATAGGAAGAGACGGTGATAGTCAAGGACATTGAGGATGATTGTGATAAGGAAGCAGAGTTGGAATCAGCTAAGGCCACGAGCCTCCAGATAGGACCCATAACACTAACTTCTCTAGAAACTCATCCTTTTGTATGTTTTCCTTTATCTTCTATACCCATTTTTGGCCATGTTCCAATTTATTTTATGCTAGGACCACCCAAGGTGGAAGTACTTACTTTTACCCTCATTACTACCACTAAATTGATCCACTCCCCACTTTCATTACCACCTCCATCCCACTCACCATGAAAATCCCCTATATCCCTACTAGCACTTCCAATATTAGAGCCTTAAATAAAAAGAAGGTATCTAGGAAGGTGCAAACTCCATTGGCCACCTTGAAAATCCATGTCCAATCCACATAGATTTTTTTTCCCATCCCTTCTACCACCTCATCCTAAGATACAACCTTGACAAGTTCTATCTGGAGAAGGAAGGCCAAGCCAAAATTAATTATAGTCCATCCATTACCTTAATTTGGAGGAGTGGATTGGCCCAAAATCATTTGGCCTTCCCTACCTGAAGTCCTTATCAAGGCCCAAAAGAAACAACTAGCTCAAGAGGAGACTGAGGTAGAGGTTATGGTTATAACTTCTGTTGCATCACTATTAGACATCCCTCCATGGGTAATGGACTTAAGAAGAAATACATATCAAATGTCTAGCTTCAAGATAATTGAGCTTCCCTCTATTTCCATTATATTTGATCCACCATTTGGTAGTATATAGAGGTTGATAAAAAAGAAGGTGGAAGATTATAAAGGTATCAAAATCATCCTTGAAGAGAAGCATGAACTATTTCCCTCACTAAGAGGTAAAATAGAAAAGTAGGAGAGTCCCCATACATTGATAATCTAGAAGACCTCACCTAGGCTCATAACGATGTTATTTTTTATATCCATGAGTGCATAGAGATGGATTGACAAGAGCTATAGGCCCAAGTTGAGAAATTGAAGGAGTAGGTGAAAACAATTCACACTCCTGTGGGTATAGAAATAGAAGTCCAAGAGGCATCTTCTATATGTTATAATTCATTGGAAGCAATGGAGTTTAAAAAGGTATAAATGACCCCCATGCGAATAACACCAATTAGTTTTACAATACTTTAATAGAGGATAGTGCCAAATTTAAAATGCTTGTGGCATACACAGGTAACAAGCTATATAGTCATCTGGATTTAATGATGACATTGAAGGCATCTAATGCCTTAAATTTGGAAATCATAAGGTAGGAGGAGGCCAAGGAATGGCTACAGTTAGTTAGGGCCTTGATCCCTAGGTACCAAGGTCATGAGGTACAACTTTTCTAGATCTTTCATGATTTAAATTTATCCAAGGTAAAAGACTCTATAGGAAAATTGATTAATATGATCAATTTTGATCAGCTTGTAAAAGGAGTGGCAGATAAATTCAAATTAAGTCTCCATTAACATTGGAGAAGATAAAAGAAAAGTTATGTGCTATAAGGAAAAATGTCATTAAAGTTGAGATATTAAGGAATAGCTTTCTGTTAACCAAGGGAGAACATGCAAGACTCCTTATCCAAGCCAATAGGATTCATCGACCACCATTGTTGGATTTGAATATTATTCAATAGAATCATGTCAAAACACATAAAGTATATAGAGATAATAAGACTAAGAAGAAATAAGCTAGCGATGCTTTGACATCCGTAACTTATACTTCTACCACCTGAACTACCATGCCAACCAAAGTACATGTAGAGGTTTATACAATGTAGCCTTAAGGCTAAGATTTTATGCATGTATGATTTTGTAATAGTGCATATATTTACAGTTTGAGCCTTTCTATTATAAAATTGAATTTATGTTTTATACACATGCACATGTTTCATAGTTTTGAAAAGTTAATTTATTTAGATTATAACTGCAGGTTGTCTATTATACAATAATTATAAGTTGTCTCTTATATGGTTTTAGACCATAGTTAGAACCACTTGTTCTAACTACTTCATGTAATCACTTTGAATGAACTAGGAGGATGAAGTGACCCCTTATCTAAGTCTATATATACTATTGTAACCCAACTTATATTTTTGTAAGAGATTTTTGAATACAAGAGTAGTATCAATTTTGATCATCAATGAAGTGTTTGAGTATTTCTTTCCAATTTATATGCAATTAGTTATTATTTCCATGGTTTTGTGTTTCAATAATATTTAGTGTGTAGTAGCTTAAAATAGAATATTAATTATTTTGATTGATAATATAATCTGTATATGTGCAATAGCTACTGAAAGATTGGTAAATGTGTTGATTAAGATAGTTGAATATTGGTGTTTTCATTGGTTTAGTTCTTTGTGTGTGTGAAATAGCTGAGTCAGATAATTCACAACCCTAAGCCAAGTTTTCAGACATTATGGATATTATTATATTTTTTTCTTTGGAATTTTTGTTCAAATATTTTTTTTGACGGATTTTGGTCTTTAAAAAAATTATTCAAGACTTTGGGTCTTTGGAATTTTTTGTTCAAAGTTTTCGCATTCAACATTTTGTGAGAACAAATTTTTTGAATGACATGTGAAAACAAGAGTGGATTTGCCCTTTAAGGTATCTCCTAGGAGGTACATTTCAAATAGGGACAAGAGTGGATTTATCCTTCATGTAAAGAGTGTAATTTCCTTTTACATAGAAGGCACTACTAGATGCCTTAGATGAAGTAGTCCAAGATATGAAGTGGCACATCAAAGAATAAATAAGAACCCAAACTTACTTTAATGTTTCACCCCAATAACCAGATAACATAAGCACATCCATAAATGTAGAGAAAATAAATCTGAGTAAACCAAAGAAATTCAACTAATTTTGCATAGGCACAAATTCAAATTTGATGGGAGCCTTTATTTAGATTTTACATAGAACCAAATATAAATATTCCATATAATTAGTTCAAATTTTTTGCCAAGGCTTAGTCATGTTTATTAACACAACCAAACCTTAGTCTAATCATTCATGCTTGGTCCCTTTTATGTTCAAGACCCTCCTTCATCATTTATATTATTCATGTGGTCTAATCTTAATCTATACAGAAAGTCATTTTTTTATATTTCCAACTGTTGGGTTTTATGTTTTGGACTTTATCTTTTTTGGGATTTTGATCAGGAATTCTTTTAGGACTTATGCAATTCAAGATTTTTTCAGACATTTTATCTGTAGCATCTTTCCCACAAAAAATTACCTAATACATTTTCCTTGTATAAATTTTGTCGAAAGTAATGTGTAGGCTTTTTGAAAGTACTTGAAATACCCTTTGGCCTTTTTCCACAACCACTTTTCCCTTTAAAAATTACCCGTCAGACATTTGTCATTGAATATTTTTTCCTATGCAAAAATCCTAATATAATTCCCTGTAATAATCTTACCAATGCAATTTTGCCGAAACAATGACCCAAGCCCTTTCCCCGATGATAAGTGACTTTTGAATCTTTTTAAAGTGCCCTTTGTACCATTTAAAAGTGCCCTTCAAAACTTTTTAAATTACCTTTCAGAACTTTTTAAAGTGCCCTTTGAACATCTTGAAAGTGCCTTTCAAGATTTTTATCATCATCACTTTGGCCTACGAAATATTTTGCCTGAGACAATTTCCCTGGAACATTGATTTCATTAGAATTTTTATATTCCACAATCATTTTATCATGTTGAAAATACTAAAATTCATGGCATCCAACTACGTTATTTCCTAATGGACCTATGCCTTTGTGCCCTTGTATTCCCATTCAGTGTTGGATCCTCATTTCCTAGTATCTATCTTTGTGCAAGTTGGTGCTTAAATTGTGTGTGACTTAAGTATGTTTCATCCCTAAGAATCACTTCTTCTATGTCACTTGGTGTAATCTTTTATGTGTTCCTGAGCCTTAACTTTAAAATTTCCTATTGTCTGCAAGAACCAATCTCGCGCATTATCAAGTGATATTTTCCAATTTGAAGATCATCCATGCCTATTTTGGTTGTATATTATTTTAGACTCTCATTTTGATCAATGGACGTGTTTTCATATGATTATGGTTTTACTCCTTCCAATGTTTCTATGAATTATTGCTTGTGTTTCTATATTGCAGGTTCAATGGAATTTTATTTGGAAATGAATATGCTTGGGTTCTTTTAAAGGTATCACCTGGGAAATACCTTGAACGGCCTTAGAATACCTTATATGTTAATTACATATTTCCTTACAAAGTATTTTATATAACCATGACACCTTTTTATTTTTAAATAACCCTGATGCACACGATTGTAATTTTCTTTCGAGGTATCTCCTAGGAGATACCTTAAACATACACACGATTGGAATTATCTTTCAATGTATCTCCTATAAGATACCTTGAAGGGCCTTAGATTACCTTTCATGTTTCTTTAAAATGTCCTTGCAAATGATTTGATATAATCATCATAAATTTTTATTTGGCAAGAACCATGATGCGCACTATTAGAATTTTCTTTCGAGATATCTCTTAGGAGATACCTTGAACATGCACATGATTTGGAATTTTATTTCAATGTATCTCCCTAGAAGGGCCTTATAATACCTTCCATTTTTATTGAAAAGTTTTTTTTTAAGGATTTGATATAACTCTGGTACCTTTTTATTTGGCAAGAACCCTGATGCACATGATTGGAATTTTCTTTTGAGGTATCTCCTAGGAGATACCTTGAACATGCACACAATAGGAATTTTATTTAAAGGTATTTCCTAGGGTAAAAAAATGAAGGGCCTTGGAATAAATTCCATGTTGATTTAAAATGTATTTGTAAAGGATTTGATATAACTATGACAACTTTTTATTTGGCAAGAAGCCTGAAGCACACCATTGAAAATTTCTTTCGATATATCTCCTAGGAGATATCTTAAACATGCACACGATTGGAATTTTATTTCAAGGTATCTCCTATGAGATACCTCATAGGGCCTTGTAATTCCTTCCATGTTTATTTTAAAGTTATTTTCAAGGGATTTGATATAGCGATGACACCTTTTTATTTAACAAGAACCCTGATGCATACGATTGAAATTTTCTTTCAAGGTATCTCTTAGGAGATACCATGAACATGCACACAATTGGAATTTTATTTAAAAGTACCTCCTAGGAGATACCTCCAAGGGCCATGGAATACCTTCCATGTTGATTTCAAATGTCCTTGAAAAGGATTTTAGATAACCATGGTAACTTTTTATTTGACAAGAATCTTGATGCACACTATTCAAATATTCTTTCGAGATATCTCTGAGGAGATACCTTAAACATGAAAATTATTGGAATTTTATTTCAAGTTATCTCATAGGAAATATGTTAAAGTTATTTTTTTAATACCTTCTATGTTGATTACAAAGGTCCTTGAAAGAGATTCGATATAATCATGGCAGTGTTTTATTTGGCAAGAACCCTAATGCTAACTTTGATTGCTTGTGAGAATGACGCATGGCACTTCGATAATCAACCAATATTATAGTGGCCTACCCAAGAGCACACCATGAATATAAATATTCCATGTGGTGATTTTTTTTTCTAACATGATGTCCTTTTCTTTTAAATACAAACTTTTCTTGGCATCTTATAACTGAACCTTGAGATCATTGATAACTTTCTCATCCTTTTTGGCATCTTTATTCAAAATACATATCTTATATTCATGTGCCTTGATCACAATGTTCCATCATTTATTCTCTTTCTTCAGCTATTTATCCATCTTTATACCTATTCATAATCTCCTTCAAGCTATTAAGCTTCCTCTAAAGAATCCGCTCTGATACCAATTACTAGAGGTGCAATCACTAAGAGGGGGGGAGGGTAAATCAGTGAGCCTAGATAATCCAAATTCAATTTACAAAATCTTTAAAACTCTTAATTAAATATCACAATATTTCATGAATCATACACATCATTCATATCAATGAACAAGAGAGATAATGCAAGATGAAGCACATAAAGTTAGTTATATGTGAAAAACCCTTTTGGGGAATAAAACCCATTGGAACCTACAATTATAATATTGTCCTATAATTAAAAAAACCAATTTAGATAAGATAAAAAATATCAATAAACTACCATCCCTTATTTAGTGAGACTACAATCTCACAAGTTGATACTACACTTGTCTAGCTGAGTAACCACAATAACTAGACTTTTAGCAAGTTTCACCTTACAAGGAGGCAACAACCACCTTAGATGTTGAGAAACCACAACAACACCTATGAATAACTCCACATTTGAACTGATGTCTTCAACCCCTGATTATGGAACTATAACTATCACTCTTCACCTTCAGTAACAACTATGTCACCCAGTATAACCTATTGACCAAAGCACATTACATACTTGAAACAACACATAAAGATTAATTAGGACACATTACATATTCCAACTAACCCCAATTCTAAACCTTTCACACTCAATGCATCCAAATCCACCTTTTAGATCACTCTTCAATCCTTAGCAACAACTATATCACAACATCAACAACATGGCCAAATGATCATACACACAGTCCACACACTGATCTACCTCTTATATCAACCACCAAGTTCACTCAAACATAAATAATACTTCACTCACACACAAGGAATCCAAACCATATTTTTGGATGAACCTAGAACTCTTTTCTCATCCTCAACTTGCAAGAGCACTATTATGACATCAAATGATCATAGTCACTTTTTCTCACTTCTGTGTATGCTCAATCAACTCCAATAGAGACCTTGTACATATGAATACTATGAAGTAATACACATTCAACTTCTTAGGCTACATTCATACTGAATATGGATTGGTCTCACCTGCAAATGCTACAAGATCATCCTTATGGAGTCTAGATCACCTTCTAATAGCTAATTCATCATGAGACATCTAAACAACATCAAAACAATCTCAAATATCCTTCTTGGGTCACTTGCAAAATATAGTCAAACACAATAAAATCTAGATATCAATATATTGTAATGTATAAACATTCAGATCATCTAACTAGGTTTTATTAGAAGTCCCATGAATTCCTCTACAACTTCATTTTTTACTTCATCAAGAAATTCATCCTGGATCAAAAGTTATGTATGAAATATAAAGCACTCCTTTTTCCCTTTGTAAATTTGAATATTAAAATTCAAACAATGGAATAATGTGATCAAAACCATATGACCAAGTCCCATAGACTCATCCATACGTGGTAATAGTGACATCAACAAATTTCTTACTCAGATTTCCTACCACTAGACCAAAATGTCTAGATAAAAACAATGATTAACCAAATGAAGTCCACTCACTTCCTTACTCATTATAGAAACTGTAGACACCCCATAGGGTCTCTACAACATGTCCATACCAATAATATCATCCATTAAATACCTCCCTTAGTCAAACACTAAATAACCATGCAGGAATATTGAGGCTCATTGAAGCACACTTTGTCCTTATCATTCTAGCACACATGACACCTCATCAACATCCTTGGTCACCTTGGAGACATCATTGACAAACCTCCAAAATTTTCATCATTTATAACTATAAAATAGTTGTTACCAAAATTAATACAAGGAGCCAAATAATTTGAGAGTTTGTTTGTAATGTTTTTTTGTGTGTGTTCTATGATTTTTGATTCTCACGCTTTTAGATGGCTAATAGTTTATTTTATGTAAGATAATTAGGTAATAAATCATTAAGTTTTGTACTTTGGAGGAAACCTCAAGGAGATAAACTCATTTGAATATTGAATTCAATGAAATCTTTACCTACATCTACTTAAGGGACTCAAAAATATGTTGATAGTCAACACATTGAAGCAATAAGGTCTTGCATATTTTCAAAGTTCATAGGATCTTGTTATGTTTGAATAATCATTTCAATTTCTTCCTTATTATTTTCATCCTAGCATCTAATAGGTTTAGTAATTTATCTTAAATTCACATATTCAGAGGAGCTAGCCTCACAACTAGAGGTTTGGTTTAGATACATGCATCCCATAGCCTTAGATCATTCCAATGTCTAGATATGAATCAGATCTGAGCAGTCTTATTTCAACTAGGTACTATTTGGATTGATAATAAAAATTAAAGGAGATCTATTGGTCTTTGTTTTTTTAAGGGAAATTTCTTTTATGTCCTACCTTACTCCCTTCTTTTGAACTTTTTTAACATGAATCATTTTAGATTATTGCTCATTATGTATATCCATTTGTTTGTTTAAGAGTTTGTTCTTATATTGGCATATACAAATAAAATTACATCATAACAAATTTAAGTAGATTGTGTCACAACCATATTTTTGTTGTCCCTATAGTAGGGTTTACTTGCACACTAGAAGGTGGTAAGTTGTAACCACATAATCTCTCCAACAAAACTGAGTGAAGCCCCAAGGTGTCACTAACATATTCCTATTATCCCTATAATCTGAGAAATATTATTCTATTTTTCACATTACATCCTTGACATAGACACACATCAATTGTCTATAAGGACCTGAGGATGAATCTGAATATTCTCAACATACTATTTCCTGACATGAACGTTTAGGTATTATTACTCTAAATATTAAGGTGGTAGGTTTCCTCAAGAAATAAAAGTTGACTATACTTATTTACTCTTAGAGTACACACAAATTCATTAATAGTAGGTCAGCTACTCAATTGTACTATTTCATTTAACCAGCTCTAAAATTTCAAATCCTAATTATAGGTTAGGGTATAGTCAAATTTTATGGTAAATGCCATAGAATAAAGCTATGGATACTACTTATTATATTATCTTATGTATTTTATTATCATGGATGAGACTAACATTTTTTTTGAATTGTAATGGCTCACCACTTTATGCACAATTGAGATGAATTTTGAGTAACTATTCATGTTCATTAATTTAGAAGGAAGGACATTTGAACTACATGGCTTATTGGCTAAATCTATGCAATTGATTATTTTTCACCAGATGATGAAGATGATAAAAAAAGGTGCAAAGTAATTATTATGTGACTATTGTCCATAGAATTTAAACCAAAAAAGGAGTCTACCCATATTGGATTACAACTGATGGAATCTACCCATTTTTGTCTTATATACCCATTTGAATCATTTGACCTCTTTTCCTTTTGAAATGGGATTTACATTAGGGCTCACCACTGATTAGGCCAACCAAGGTCCTTCCTAAGCTCAACATACATTATTAAAAATTATACCATTTTTTATTAAAAACTGATTGAAGTATATACAAGCAGATCATTTGGAAATATATTTATTATATTATTTTATAAAATTTTAGTGTTACAATTTAAAAACCTTGTTTGCCTAAATAATAGTCATGTGCATGTTCCTTCAACAGAAGGTTCACTGACATCACAACTAGGCGTGCTCCAGTAGGGCAAAAAATATTTCAATAATCCAGGTAGACTATCTAAATCTTAATGATTTCATAACATATTAAAGTGCTAAATAATGATTAAAAGAGACAAGTCAACAAAAATAAATCACACATTTTAGATAAAGTAACAAATATATTGAGTACTATTAAGATTAAATACCTAAAAATAAGGATTTTTGCACATTTTAGATAGAGTAAAAAATATTGAACACTATTAATATTAAATACATGAAAATAAGTATTTGTATAAATGATCGTAACAAATATGGTTAACGATTTGGACACTCTACAACCTACTCTATTTTGATCTATTAGTGCTCTACAGTGTATGTTCAAAAAAACTAATAATATGTAGGAATAGGAATATATCTGGTCAAACATGTTTGATAGTTTTTATTCCTATTTAAAATGTCTGAAAATTATATGGACCCTATTTTGCAAAGTAAATTTGAATTTCAAATTCATTGGGGACTCCCACCTATTTCTGAATGCAAATGCACTTCGGGAGTAGTCAAATTGAATTCAAGGCGAGTGATGTATTTAATATATTAAATTGGTATATATATATATATATATATATATATATATATATATATATTGAAAATGTTTAATAATTATTAAACATATATGTTATATAATGTAATATAATATTACAATATTATATATTTTAATATTATTATTATATAATATATATGCTAATATATTTTATAAATCAAATTATTATTATATATTTCAGCATAATATATTTATTATAAAATATATATTTTATATATAATATTACCCAAATTTATATATATATATTCACACGCACACACACATCTCATGACATATAATGTATGTATATATGTATCAGTGAGAGGGGTTATGTAAAGCGAAAGAGTGTAAAATTATAATTGATAGTTAAGCCTAATAATTCCAAACCCTTGACAATGTCAAAATATTAATTAAGTTCATCTTTAAAGATGAATTATGGGTGCAAACCGATCGGGATCTGAATCACCATGCAATGATTTAGTCTATGATGACTTGCATTCTACATGTCAAGAGAGAGATTTTTAGCATGTAATCTCTATGTCAAAACTATAACTCCCTTGGTTTCGATCAGGGTACATGTATATTGATTGGATAAGGAGCTCAACTATGGCAGCTCATATTTTGTCTTGTTGACTATAATGGAGAAATTAATTTTGTTACAATGGCACTAAGAAAATTAAAAGTGACCAAGAGGAATTTTAGGTTTAGAAATTGGATAAAAAATTGAAGTGGACATATATGTTTCAAAGACACCATCTATTCTATTAGATAGGTCATAAAGCACCATAATTGGTTTACATCAAATCCAATTAGAAATACCACCATAATTGGTATACATCAAATCCTTCTCCTCATCTAAATTATGTTCCAGTTCATATATCACCACAAAATTTGCATTAGTGTGGTTGAGTAGCAGTTTTAGTTGGACCATCTCCATGTCCACTCTCATAAGGATTGGTATGGGAAAATTGGCTTGTATGTTATACAAGGGTGTCAATAAGTGCATGCAAACTGTCAATCTCTACAACATTCTTCATTGTAGAAGGGATTGTCTCAGGCTAAAGTGATTATTTGGTAGAGATTCTCATAGGTTGATTAGGCACATGATATACACCCAACCTATCATGTTGGAAGTCTTTTTCCTAGCCCTAAAAAATCTTAATAATAAAATTAATAAAGAATTTCATTGAGGATATTTAACTTGCATTAAAATTTTCTCATAAAATATGAAAGAACCTCATTGTTCATAACCATCCACCATTAGTCTTAAAAATTATTTCTCATCAATGAATGGTGGCAATAGTGGATTGGGAAATGTTTGAATTACATTAGAAGTGGCACATTGGTTTTTATATTACTGAATAATGAGAATTTTTTTATTTTTTTAATTTTTATCTCTCAAACTAACTGCTAAAAATTTGACATCATCATACTATAGTAATTACATCTCTCTATATATTAAGATTCCCATCTATCAATTTCACATTTTACCATTTAATCAAATTCACCCACATGAAGTAGGGGTCCCATGCTGGGGGATTGTTGATTATTTTTTAGGGCATGCTATAGAGAAATTATAGGATTATTTTACCTATTTTTTAGTCGTACGTTCTTTAAAAATTTGTGAAATATACATTGCTCAAAAAAATTATGAGTATTTTACTTAAGAAAAGCTATTTGAAAATAAATAAATAAATATGATTGGATACAAAACTACATGTGGAAATAGTGAATTCATATGATATGAAATAAATAATTTCTAATAAGTTTCAAGGTTAAATAAACTCTATGGGAAGCTTTACAGATGTGGGACCGAATGCAATTTGTAAAACAACCTCCAATATTTTAAAAGATGGCTCTTCGTTCAATTTTGGGGGTGAAAATGGATAGAAGAAAGGAAAATAGATAACATGGAAATTAAGTCTAATATAAGTTAATGCATTGATATATTTGAAACATTAACCTATAATTTCATAAAATAGATTAGATACTGAAGCATCATAGACCATAAAGGAGCATAAATCATGAACTACAGTCTATTATGCGAGTAAAGGACAAAACTATAGAAGCAGTAGAAAAGAAATAGTAGATAGAGATTATTTTCCACTCCAAATAACATATAAAATCACATCCTCATAGATGGATAAAAAATATAGAAGGCCACAAGGTCACATAAAAAGCATCTAATAATTTTCATGAGGTGCATTCACTAAGGTTGCAGAATGAAAAAGTTAGCCAACTATCACTACTCCTAGTCTATTACAATGGTTGGTTCTGATTTGTTCGTATTCCTACTTTTTAAAATAGATGTGTCAAATGCATGTATCTTAGTAATTATGCATTAAAAAACAACCATGAATAAGGCCATAGTATATACCAGTCAAAAATGTCAACTAGTCTTGTCTACAGAAATTGATGAATACATCTCCAACTCACTTTGCAACACCTACAGTCAGAAACACTTAGAAACACATCTCATAGTCAAAATTCAAAATTGAAGTTAGTAAATTAACTATAATTTTGGTCTTATAAACTATAGAAATAAACCAAAGGATTTGAGTGGAAAAATAAACTCATCAAGATAGATATTCATTGGTGCCTTATCTTAATTTGAATCTATTTAACAGAAGAATTACATGTCACTAATTTAAATTACAGCTCAAAAACCCTAATGGTTAACTAAAATCTGATGGTCATTTTGTAAATTAGAGTAAAATTGATTCCTTTGTATAATTTGTATGTAATCTAATAGTTTGTATTATTTTTATAACCAAGTTCAGAAGGCTACTAAAAATTAATAATTTGCATTACTTGAAATTAACTGATTATACATCTGCTTCACTGCCAACTATCCCATGACAAGTGTCATCTCCAACATAAAATTTAATGTTTATTAAATTATTTCAACTTCATTATATGTGATTACAAATTTTAATTTAATTCCTCCCAAAAATAATAATGTTTGATAGATTTACTCTTCGAGGTAATCTACCTCATTTGTTCCACACATGGGGAAGTGTTGTAGTTTTGTAATTATGTACCTATGATTGCATTTACCCATTTTATGATATTACATAGAATTATACAATACGTTAAAAGCATAAAAATTCATTTATTTATTTTTTAAATATAATATTATTTCTGTACCATTAAGAATATATAAATATATTATAATTACTATAATCTTGATAAATGAAGTTTTTGTGATTCCTATATTGAAATATGTTTTTCACGAGTAATGTTTCTTAGTTTATAGTTTCTTATTTAAATTTAATTGATTTTACATTGATATTGTTTGGCCCTATAAAGGATGATTTTCAAATCACTTCACTACATATCCAATTGATAATGATGCATGGATCATTTACTTCCATTAATAAAAATGCACCTTTTATGATGGAGAAGGGATATGTGATTTAACGTTGTTGATACATGATTATTTTAATTTAATGATGATTGCCTACCAAAAATTATTAATGTTTGATAGGTTTTATCTTCGAAGTAATATGTTGCACACATGGTAAAGCATCGTAGAGTTTTAAATATGTACCGGTGATCGCATTTTTGACCCCGTAATGTTAAAGCCCTTTTTCATGTTACGTGGAATTATATACTACATTAAAGGCATAAAAATTCATTTAGTTTTATTAAAAATATAATATTATTTTTGTATTATTAACAATATATAGAATATTGTATTGAAATATATTATATTGAAATGTATAATATGTAATATTGATTTTTAACCTATATTAACATATATATTATATGATATAATACTATTGAATCATATTAAAATATATTTTAAAAAATATATAATATTAACATATAATTAAGTAGTTTAGTTTATAAAAATATTATGATATATATTATAATATGTAAATTATATTTATTTAATAACTATTATAATTTGTGTGTGTGTGGGGGGGACGGGGGGGTGTGGCGGGCAGAGGTAAGAGGGGTTATGTGAAGCTAAAGAGTGTAAATAAAAAAATTAAACCTTCTATTTACTCCAAACCTATGACATTGATGTCGAAATTAGTTAATTTTAAAAATAATTGTGGGTGTAAACTTATCAAGATCTAAATCACAATGCAATGTTTTAGTCTACGATGGCTTGCATTCTTCATGTAAAGAGATGGCCTCTTAGCACAATTTATATGTCAAAATTGAAACTCCCTTAGTTTTGATTAGGGGGCATCTATATTTTTTGGATAAGGAGTGCCACAATTATGGGTGATCAAGTTTTGTCTTGGTGACTACAATGGAGCACTTACTTTTGTCACAATGGTGTTAAAAAAATTAGAAGCGATGAAGAAGAATTTCTAGTTTAGAAATATAATATAAAATTAAAGTGGACATAGATGTTTGAAAGACACCTTCTATTCCAATGTGTATGCCTACTATTATACCACCACCACTTGTTTCTCCTAATAAATAATAATGTTACATTTTCAAAAAAAAATGTGGATGAAACTCCACTTATTATGCATTGGAGAGCATAAATTATAATTATTTCTAAATCATTACCATCAATTCTAGAGTTTCATGATGATAATTTTACTTTTATTTCAATATTTAAATTTCTATAATTTTCATTGTATTATGGTCTTGTAGCAGATTATTGAACATTTTCTAATTCTGATGATCCACTAGATGTGATTCAAAACCCATGGTAGGAGACCCATCAAATGTAATTTGTTGTGATAAGTTTGTCATTATTTTATTTGAATTAAATTCCCTAAACTATATAAATCTAAATTTAGATACAATCTATAAATGGATTCAAAGTCCATATATAGAAATACTATATAGTAGTGTTCTGAGGTAGATTGCTTAATATGCCCTCACATAACCATAATTTAGGCAAGCACACTAAATCATTTCCCAAGAGGTATTTGAGTTATTAGGTATGATTTTGTTTAACTTATTTTAATTGGCATTTTGGGGTTAAATTCATCTCCAAATATTAGATTGTAAGTTCAAGAAAGGCAACTCACCTTCACAGATATTTGAATTGGTGAGTTAAATTATCTCAAAGGTACTCTTAGGGGGCGGGGGCTAAAAATTAAGGAGTCAAATCTTTATTAGACAATTTACTTAGGTTACATCTTCAAAAAATGTGGATAAAACTCCACTTATTATGTAAGAGCTTATTATTTCTAAATCATTAGCACAATCTCTATGTCAAAACTACAACTCTATTAGTTTTGATCAGGGTGCATCTTTATTCACTGGATAAGGAGCGTCATAGTTGTGGGTGATCAGGTTTTGTCTTGGTGATTACAATGGATAAATTGTTTTTGTTACAATGGTGTTAAAAAAATTAGAAACAACCAAGAAGAATTTTGGGTTTAAAAATATAATAAAAATTTGAAGTGGACATATATGTTCAAAAGACACCATTTATTCCATTGTGTATACGTACTATTATACCACCACCATTTGTTTCTTATAATAATTAATAATGTTACATCTTTAAAAAAATATGGATGAAACCCCACTTATTATTCATTGGATAACCTAAATTATAATTATTTATAAATCATTACCATCGATTCCAAAGTTCCATGATGATAATTTTATTTCTATTTCCATATTTCAATTTCTATAATTTTTATTGTATAATGGTCTTGTAACACATTATTGAACATTTTTTAATTTTGATGATCCCCTGGATGTGATCTAAAACCCATGGTAGGAGACCCATCAAGTGTAATTTGTTACGATGAGTGTGTTGCTATTTAATTGGAGTGAAATTATATAAATTATACAAATCTAAATTTCGATGCAATCTATAAATGGATTCAAATTCTATATATAGAAATACTATATAGAAGTGTTATGAGGTAGAATGCTTAATATGCCCTCACATAACCCTAAATTAAGTAGGCACACAAAATCCTTTCCCAAGAGGTCTTTGAGTTACTAGGTGTAATTTTGTGTCACTTATTTTAATTACCATTTTAGGGTTGAATTTGTATCCAAATATTAGTTTATAAATTAAAGAAAGGTGACTCACCCTCATAAGTATTTGAATCGATGAATTAAATTATCTCAAAGGTATTCTTGGGTGGAGGTTAAAAATTAACGAGTCATATCCCTATTAGACAATTTTCTTATGTTACATTTTCAAAAAATGTGGATGAAACTCCACTAATTATGCAAGAGCTTATCATTTCTAAATAATTAACACAATTTCTATGTCAAAATTGTAACTCCCTTAGTTTCAATCAAGGGGAATCTATATTTTCTGGGTAAGGAGTGCCACAGTTGTGGGTGATCTAGTTTTATCTTGGTGATTGCAATGGAGAAATTGCTTTTGTTACAATAGTGCTAAAAAAATTAGAAATGACCAAGAAGAATTTTGGGTTTAGAAATATGACAAAAATTTGAAGTGGACATATGTGTTTGAAATACAACATCTATTCCAATATGTGTGCCTACTATTATACCATCACCACTTGTTTCTCCTAATAATTAATAATGGTACATCTTCAAAAAAATGTGGATGAAACTCCACTTATTATGCATTGAAGAGCCTAATAATTATTTCTAAATCATTAACATCAGTTCCAAAGTTTCATGATGATAATTTTACTTATATTTCCATATTTAAATTTCTATAATTTTTATTATACTATGGTCTTGTAGTGGATTATTGAATATTTTCTAATTCTAATGATCCCCTAGATGTGATCCAAAACCCATGGTAGGAAACCCATGGTAGGAAACCCATCAACTATAATTTATTACGATGAGTCTATTTCTATTTTATTTAAATGAAATTCCCTAAATTATACAAATCTACATTTAGATACAATCTATAAATGGATTCAAAATCTATATATAGAAATATTATAGTAGTGTTTTGAGGTAGATTACTTGATATGCCCTCACATAACCATAATTTAGATAAGCACACAAAATCATTTTCCAAGAGGTCTTTGAGTTATTAGGTATGATTTTGTGTCACTTATTTTAATTACTATTTTGGAGTTGAATTTGTCTCTAAATATTAGTTTTTAAGTTCAAGAAAGGTAACTCACCCTCATATATATTTGAATTGGTGAGTTAAATTATTTCAAAGGTATTCCTAGGGGGCTGGGGGATAAAAATTGAGTCAAATCCCTATTAGACAGTTCACTTATGTTACATCTTAAAAAAATGTGGATGAAACTCCACTTATTATGGAAGAGCTTATTATTTGTAAATAATTAGCATAATCTTTATGTCAAAATTACAACTCTCTTGGTAGATTGCTAGTTATGCCCTCACATAACCATTATTAATTTAGATAAGCACACAAAATCCTTTCCCAAGAGGTCTTTGAGTTAATAGGTATGATTTTGTGTCACTTATTTTAATTACCATTTTGGGGTCGAATTCGTCTCCAAATATTAGTTTGTAAGTTCAAGAAAGGCAACTCACCCTCACATGTATTTGAATTGGTGAATCAAATTATCTGCAAGGTATTATGGGGGGAGTGGGGAGGGAAGGGGGGTCGGCTAAAAATTATCTCAAAGGTATTCCAGGGGGAGGGGGGCTAAATAATTTTATTAAATACTATACATTGTTTAAATGTTTAATATGTTTAAATATATAAATATTTTTTTAAAATAATTTTATATGTTACAAATTATTATATAAACTTTTAAATTAGTATGTAATTAAAAATTACCACATATTTTGAAATTAGGGTTAAGTTAATCTTTTTCTTTTTCTAATATTTTGTTTCAGTTTTTACCTGTCCTTTTTGAAGGCTGAAAAACATTCTTTTATTGACTATTAGATTAACTATGGCGTTAGTGGTTTAAGAGTTGAACCCATTTTCACTATCATTTCTATAAATATGGCATTAGTGGTAGAAGCGTTGACCCATTTTTTCATTATCATTTCTATAGGTGCTTCTTGTCAGGTATTTAATCTATATAATGTATTATTTTACTATATCTAAAATATGTGATTTGTTTCTCTTGACATGAAACTTTTATTCATTGTTTACTACTTTAAGTTATGAAATAGTTGAGATTCAGATAGACCTAGATTTTTGTTATGAAATGGCTGAGATAATGAAATGGTGGAGGTTAAGATTGTTTAGCACTTACTTGTATTCAATAGCGACCCAAATGGTGAATGTGAGGGAAAAGCATACATTTAATTATTAACTGTAAGCAAATAATGAAATGGTCAAGAAAATGAAATGGCTGAGATTAAGATTGTTTAGAACTTACTTATATTTAATAAGGACTCAAATGGTCAATGTGAGGGGAAAGCAAACATTTTTTATTAACTATAGGCAAATAATAAAATTATGGACATTATGATCTTTTAGGACTTACATGTATTCAATAAGGACCAAAATAGTGAATGTGAGGGGAAAGCAGACATTTTTTATTAACTGTAAGAAAATAATGAAATGAGAGATAATGAAATGGTAGAGATTAGTATTGTTTAGCACTTATTTATATTCAACAGGGACCCAAATGGTGAATATGAAGGGAAAGCAAATTTTTTTAATTAATTGTAAGTAAATAATAAAGTGGTCGAGATAATGCAATGGTGGAGATTATGATTGTTTAACACTTACTTGTATTCAATAGGGACCCAAATGCTGACTATGAGGGGAAAGTAGACATTTTTAATTAATTTTAAGCAAATAATCATAATAAAAAAATCCCATGATGTGAGAGGGTTTTAATGGTTCCACCATCTTTATCTCATTGCATTGTTCGTCTATTGGCTCTATTCAGGATACTACAAATTGTTTCTATTTTAGACTGAGTTGAAAATTCATTTTTTGGCTTATTCCAAGTTATTACTATTTGATTTAATTTTTTTCCATTTTAGATTGAGTTTAAAAGTCATTTTTTGGGGTGACAAACTTTTCCCTCATGCTGTGTCATAAAAATTAATTAATGAATGATTGAATAACACCTAGCATTATTATTTAGGGTGGTGAAATTTTCCCTCATACTTTGATATTATTAGGTAGATGGGTCCCATGCATCATTATATATTAAAATTGATTATAAAATATTTACACCTATTATAGAGGAGTGGCTATTGTTTAGGGAGAAGTTCTTAAGGAGTGGGAAGTAGTAGGGGGCTGAAGATTTGCATGGCTACTCCTTTTTTTTGGTTTCCAAATATCATTTGCATCCAATCAATTTTTAATTTTTTTTAAACAATTTTTTTGTAGTAAAATGATCCTAATTTGTCTCAGCAACATGCATTATACATAATTTTTGTAGTCTTCAAAGCACATCCTGATATCTTTAGAGCATCCAATACAGGTCATCTGATCACCCTATACAGATATTCAAATCATTCATAGACTTTTTTGAAGCATCATGTATATGTATTTGGAGCACATATAGAGCATATTCAAAGAACATATGGAGCATCTTTGGATTATTTTTGGAGTGTTCAATCATTGGAGCTCGCTTATCAAATCCTCAAAATTATAGTTGAAAGAGTTGTAAAAATTATGTGTTACCTTCTCAAAATTACCCCAAAATTAGGATTTTTTATTTTACTCAAAATTACCCCATCCTTGGAATGTGTTCTTCTACTCAAAATTAACCCATCTATGGGATGTGTTGTTGTACTCAAACTACACTATTCATCCAAGTTAGACTAATAACAAGGTAAAGAATCAACAATAAATTACATACAAACAATGAACAAATTGCATTCATATCCTACTTAGATCAAATTTTAACTATTAAATTCAATATAATATATAACCAAATGCAACATTTTAGAGAAATTTTATATAACTATGATGAGCTATATGAAATGCTCATCATTTCTCCCCCACACTTTACCTTTTGCAAGTCCTCTTGTAAAGAAGTGGAATATTGATCTTTAATCAATATTTATTGATTTAAATCTTTGACTCAGATCATAAACTTCAAAATGATGGCCCATGTCATGGTGGCCCCTTGAAAAAAATCTAAGATCTCTAATAAATGTATGCACCCAGGTTTCAAATTCAACTTTGGTGCTTGAGAATTAGAACACCACCATGGAAATAGAGGACATATAATGATAGGAGGCCTAAACCTCATCGCTATATAGACATCTGAACCTCTTTCCTCTAAGAACTAAGTGATTATCTAGAAAACTATTTTGGCTCTTCTTAGACTCCATTTAATATTGGCGGGGTTGAGGAATTCCTTGTACTTCAACTCAATAGGTAATATTTCCCACCTGGTAAGACTTTCATTAAAACCATTGACATAATGGTGGTTTATAAAAGATTTAAAAGTATCAATATTAAATCTCAATATCTCATGATACTTGTTCTTCATATGCATATGATACAGTGGTTAAAAAGAAGAAATAAATTTCTATGCTTCCTAAAATTGTGATCTCATGCATAACCCAGTGGTTCTTTGTAATTTCATAAATCTATAATTGGCCTTTTGTGATGAAATTTGGTTCCTTAGAGTGGAGAGAAAGTCATTCAATTGTGTCTCTCCAAAAAATAAATTAATTAGAAAACTAGATTGATATCCTAGCAACAAATTGAAAGTATAGAACTCACAAATGGCATCCTACCTTTCTTCAGTGTTCTCTAGAAAAATGTCTATAAATACATGCTTATCTTCAATGATATGTGAAAAAATAAGGAAAATTAACTGAATCTTCCATTTATAAAATTTCTCATGTAATAAACAACATAAAGTAGTGAAGGTTACCTGTATGTTAATAGTATTTCAGAAATAACATAAATGTGTTGGATAGAACCCTATGTTTTCTATAATTGTAGTTGTGATTCTACCAATTGCTTATGAGATTCCTCCTTAGGTTTAGCATTTTCATCCTTCAATTTTCAAATTTTTTTTTGGGTGATATGCTAGGAAGAGATTATTTCATGTAATGTAATAGGGAAAGAGGGAATAACTCTTGTTGGATCCTATATCTTAACTATAATCTCTCATGTTTCTCTTGGCATGGTCTGAATAGAGGCTTGTAATTCAAAATTTTGAGTGGATAATTCTATTATTCTATTAATATGTCAGGTAATCATTGTATTTCTATCATAAATACTTTCTCTCAGATTATTAATTAGATTAAACTTATCAACATTAACATTTTGTAAATCAGTAATCTGAGTGTCCTTGATAGCAAGATAAATTTGTAAATCAATAATTTGAGTGTCGTTGATAGTAAGATAATTCTACAAGTTACTCAATTTTTGGGTCTATGAAAACATTACATTATGGACCTTAGTATATTAAGCTTGTATTCCTTGAAGAATTATTTCATGTTCACTAACTCTAGTAACATATTCTTTCCACCTTTGTTTCAAATTATAAATCAAGTCCTTACCTTTAAAAGATGAATGGAGAACATCTAACTCTATTTATTGTAGTATGATTGCTTCCTCATGGCATGATAAAGCCATGACATGCTGAAACTATTTTTATTTATTGACATAATGTGGAGAGAATGGATCTTCTTCAATCAAGGGTGAATTACCCTTATCATCAATAAAGGGCATAAGGTGCTCTACTTCTTAAGGTACAACTTATTCTACTAGGTTTCCCTCTGCAAATACAACTTCTTTTGTGGCTTGCACATCTTCTTCTTCTAGCAAGATAAGTTGGTGAATGCACCAGAGTTTAGTTGGAAGAAGATGATGGGTGTCTAAAGAAAGCCCCATTTGTCAATTTGATCACCAACACAGTATTTTTGGAACCAATGGTAGTGGAGATGGTTGTTCTATAATTTCAAATATGGGTTACTCAATCCATATTGTATTGGAAGGAGGAGAGATAAGGTGTGGTTTCTTTTTGGTAGGAACTGAAGAAAATATTTGGAGGAAAGAAGACCAAGCCTTTTCACCCCTTGGTTTATTAAGAACATAATGGTGACAAATGATTGTAACTAGCCCATGATGGTGGGTAGACATAATACCTCCTCTTATCTTTTGAGAAACATTAATTATAGTATTGTGAAGGAAAGAGGGAAGATCAATCTTAAATTCTTCTTGAATAGCTCATTTCCTCAAGTGAAGAAGGATTCTCATAGCATCTCCACCCACTAGTATAAACTGAACATCACAAGCGATATATTTCATTATCCAAAAAAAAATATTTTGTCAAGGTTGAGGAAGGCTTTCTCTCGTAGTTCCCTTGGCCACTCCTTGTGGGGATTTAGTTAGTCTAGAGTTTGGCTCATTTCGTTCAACAAACATATAAATTAGGTCAAAAAAATTGATCTTTTCAATGTTAACTACTCCATCCTCAAGAATCCCAGATAGAACACTAATTATAGAGAGATTTACTAGAATTTTCTTCCCTTTGATAATAGCATGATCTTCACCAAAATTCTCATAGAATTCTTTCATAGTTTCTTCATGAAATACCTAAAACATTTTTAAAAAATTCAACCAACCTATTATTTCAAAGATGTCTCTAGTTGCTTCATCTTGTAATAATGCATCAAAGGATTTTGATTCACTTTTTTCCTTTATCCCACCCTTCTTTAGATCAAAAACTATTTAAAATCAAATTTGACTATACTGTAAAAACAAAAAACTCAAATTTGCAAAGGAAACAAGGGAAGCAAGAGGCTAGAGATATGACATAATAATTATTGGTAGTGACAATGTAAAAATGAATATTAAATTAGGTTATATGATGTGATTATGACAATAATGATGGTGGCAATTATGGATATCTTTTTGGAGCATGCCATGCAAGATATAATGAGAAGGTGCTTTCTCTAGTCAAGTAATAATGATGTGTCATAAAGGTAATTATTGGAAGTACCAGGAATGATAATCATAATTAATTATGCATCATACCAAATATTTTAAAAATACCCTCTATTTAAAAAATAGATACAATAATCTTGTTTGAAAATACCATTTGGAAACATCATCACAAAATACCATCACATCAAATTATGGATTGTGGCATTTTTGGTCTAAAGGCATTGTTTTGATTCTCAATGATGGAGGTGGATTCTTTCCATTCATGATTTTTCATCTTAGGAACATAACTATCAGTATTTGGAGCATAGCTTCCAGTCTTCATATCTAAGTCACTAATCTTCGAAGCAAAACTATAGTCAATTCATACTTTGTTTATATATATATATATATATATATATATATATATATATATAACACCTAATTTATTACAAAAACCTTATATATATATATATATGGTGTTGTTTGTATGTATTTGTAGCCAATTGCATTTGTTTAATCCATGTCTTGTCTGAAGAACCACTTTGGGGCTCTTTTGATGGAGGCAATGCTTGAGTTGGAGTTACCCCTTGGAAGGTAGATGTCTGGGGAGGAAACCTCTCCACATGGTAAATAAGTCATTGTAGTGTTTGTCATCTATTACCAATCCAATGGTATTGAAACTGGTATCTTAGGAGACTATATTTATCCCATATGAATAGATAAATAGGACCTATTTTGACATGGTAGTTTTAGGTGTTCCTACATCAGCCATGGCTTTTGAATTTTGATTGATGAGATCGTATATTGTCTTCATACGGGATGAATGCAAAGAAGACCTTTATGGTAAGCTTGATTAAAGCAATGCTGATGGTGATCCTGGTTTATGTTGTATTAATTAACAAGCTTGTGAAACTTTAAACTATTGATTTTAGCAATTAATTGATCCAAAATTTAATTTATATTTGATTTGAATTTGATTTACCATCATTTTTAGCTTTGAATCTAAAGATTTTCACCTTTCAACATGTGGCTACCACCTCAGATATAACTAGGTACTCACATGGCCTAAATATGACTAAGATGTCTAGTTAGATTAAAATATAAACACATGGCACCTTTTGATTACCACATGGATTCCTATAATGCAGCTTTGCATGATGACTCGTCTTTTTCTCACCACCTGGTGACCCTCAATTCATAACAAGCTCTCATGTGGTGCCTTTTAATTCTGATACCTTGAATGGGGAATCCACTCTTGTGCCTATTTGAAAGGTATCTTTTAGGAGATACCTTGAAGGGTAAATCCACTTTTTTTTCATGTTTGAAAGGTATCTCCTAGGAGATACCTTGAAGGTATTACAGGTGCCTTCAAAATATCACCTAGTAGTGCCTACTGTGTAAAGGAAAATTCCACTTATTCCTTGAAAGATAAATACTCTCTTGTGCCTATTTGAAAGGTATATATTAGGAGATACCTTGAAGTTAAAATATACTCTTTTTCTTTTTTAAAAGGTATCTCCTAGGATATACCTTGAATGTATTATAAGAGCCTTCAAAATATCACCGAGTAATGCCTTCCATGGAAAGGATAATTGCACTTGTTTCTTGATAGAGAAATCCACTCATGTCCCTATTTGAAATGTATCTCCTAGGATATAACTTGAAGGGGAAATACACTCTTGTGCATATTTGAAAGGTATCTCCTACAAGATACATTGAAGGTATTATAGGGGCCTCCAAAATATCACCCAATAGTGCCTTTTGAGTAAAGGAAATTCTACTTGTTCTTTGAAGGAGAAATTGACTCTTGCACTTGTTTTAAAGGTATATTATAAGAGATAACTTGAAGGTAAAATCCACTCTTATACATGTTTTAAAGGTATCTCTTAGTAGATACCTTGAAGGTATTACAAAGACCTTCAAAATATCACACAGGAGTGACTTCCATGTAAAGGAAAATTACACTTGTTCCTTGAAGGAGAAATAAACTCTTGTGCTTGTTTAAAATGTATCTCCTAAGAGATACTTTAAAGATGAAATCCACTCTTATTCATGTTTGAAAGGTATATCCTAAGATATATACAAAGGCCTTAAAAATATCACCCAGTAGTACCTTCTGTGTAAAGGAAAATTTTACTTGTTCCTTGAAAGATAAATCCATTCTTGTGCATGTTTTAAAGGTATCTCCTAAGAGATACCTTGAAGGTATTACAAAGGCCTTAAAAATATCACCCAATAGTGTCTTTCATGTAAAGTAAAATTCCAATTATTCTATGAATGAGAAATCCACTCTTGTGCTCATTTGAAAGGTATCTCCTACTAGATACCTTAAAGGGGAAATCCACTCATGTGCATGTTTTAAAGTTATTTATTAGTAGATATCTTGAAGGTATTACAAGGGCATTCAAAATATCACCTAGTAGTGCCTTCCATGTAAAGGAAAATTGTATTTATTTCTTGAAGGGAAAATCCACTTTTGTCCCTATTTGAATTGTATCTCCTAAGAGATACCTTGAAAGGGATATACACTCTTGTGCATACTTGAAAGGTATCTCCGAAGAGATATCTTGAAGTTATTACAAAGAATTTCAAAATATCACTCTGTAGTGCTTTCTATGCAAAGGGAAATTCCACTTATTCCTTAAAGGAGAAATCCACCCTTGTGCCTATTTGAAAGGTATCTCCTAGGGGATACCTTGATGGGGAAATCCATTATTTTACATATTTGAAATGTATATAATAAGAGATACCTCAAATTTATTACAAAATCCATAAAAATATCACCTAGTAATGCCTTCCATGTAAAGAAAAATTCCACTTCTTTGAAGGAGAAACCCATTCTTATACCTATTTTAAAGGTATCACTTAGGATATACCTTGAAAGGGTAAATCCAATATTATGAATGTTTGAGAGGTATATACTAGGAGATACAATAAAGGTATTAAAAATGCCTTCAAAATATTACCCAGTAGTGGCTTCCATGTAAGGGAAAATTACACTTGTTCCTTGAAGGAGAAATTCACTCTTATCCATGTTTGAAGTGTATCTCTTAGGAGATACCTTGAAGGGGAAATCCACTCTTGTGCATTTTTTAAAGGTATATTCTTTGTTTTTCCTCTCCAATAAGTGTCATTGTCACAAGTGCACCTTTAGTTGTGACAAGCCCTCACCCTGGACCTCCTAAGTTTTAAAAGCATTCCCTAGAAAATAGTTATCAACCCACCTCTCCTGTCATTAATTTCAAAGTATAAATACCCATTGTAAGACAATTATTATGAGCTCGCCTAGGGACATCAGAGTATAAATACCCCTCTCCTCATTTCACCACATAATTAGATGCATTGAGATTTCAATAACATTAAGCAATTGTAGAGAGCATAAAGAGCTAAGAGAACTGAGCCATGAATTGTGAGAATTTGTGAGTAGGGATTATTAATCTAGTACCTTCAGTAAGATAGAGATTGGTTTTGATGAATAATTCTTGATGGAGACTTCTACGTATTCATCAACACTAGTGTAATTATGGGAAAAACCCAGTTATGGGTGAAGATCAATGCAAACGCAAAATATTGAAGGCTTTATCCAATTACTACCCACAATGGAACTAGTTGGTGGAGTCTATAAACAAAAATATGATCAATCTAATCAAAAGAATGTGTGATGACAAGTAGGAGTGTCACCTGAATGTGAACATAGACCTATGGGTTGATTGAATCACCCTTAAATAGGTTCTAAAGACTTCTTCGTATGAGTTTGTATATAGGAAGGAAATAATTATGTCAGTATCATAAAAAATCCCTACATAATAGCTCTTGAAGGCTATTGAAATTGAAAAAATGGAGCAATGGAGGTTTGACTTGATGAATTTCTCAAACTCTAAAAGGTGAGGGAATAGGCAAGTAATGTGAATCTCATTCAACAACAAGCAGTTAAATGATGATTGAACAAGAAGTTATTGGACCAAGGATTAAAGCCTAGAGATTTAGTTCTTAAATATTATCAACGGGATATAAAACTAGGATAGCATGCAAATATTGATTCTCTTTGGAGAGGACCATTTTACATCATTAACGATAGGCAAGGGAATGTTTATGAATTAAAAGATCAAGAGGGTGATGCATTAAAGATCCCCATAAATGGGATCAAATTGAAGCATCTCAACTGACTTACATGTCTTCCCCCTTGTACATAATTAATTAATTTCTTTTTCTATCATGTGTTTCCTTTTTTCTGTTGTAGTTTCCCCTTGCTTCCTTTTCCATCCCTTTGTTGATTCATTTTTAAATAAGTTTTGGTGGCACAAGCGACTCTTCTAGTCACCACATGCCCCCTCCCTAGTCCTCCCAAATATTCTAAAAACATTCCTTGAAAAGATGGTTATCTACCCACCTTACTTATCATTAATGCCAAATGCCTTATTTTATCACAACTCCCCATAATGATATATGCAAATTTCTCATGAGTGGCCCTTCAAGCATGTGCACTACCTTTATCATTTATGGGGGCACTCAATTTTAAAATATCTCATCTAAGTCAACCATTAGAAACATTGAGAGAATCAAGAACATCGAGCAAATCGAGAGAAGTAGGAAGGGCCAAGTTTATAGTTGTAGGTAGTAAAGTATGGAACTATTCATCCAAACCTTTAACATAAATAAAGAGTGGTTTTGTAGTAAAATCCTCACCAATGGAAGCTTTTATGTATTCATTAAGAAATGACCAGTATCCCATCAGATAAAGAATCTATAGGTTGAGTAGTAGGGGTGACCTTCCCCTCAAACATGCAATAAGCAAAGCCAATGCTTTCACCCCTTCTCTAGAAAAAGAAAAGGTGCTCAACACCAAAAAAACATATAAGGGGGATTTGAGGGACAAAAAATTAGTCACCGAATTCACAGATAATCTCTTTGACCCAAAGTTGGCCAAGAACCCCAAGAGTATGAGAGAGGGAGCTTACACTATAATTCTCACAAGAGCCTATAAAAATGACTGTAACTCATTTAGTTATAGGTTATGGGAATACACACTAGCACATTTCATAGTGCCTTATGTTCATCCCTACCAAGAGATTATCACCCTCTATGCATAAAGATATGACATCCACTCTAGCACAATTAATGGCAATAACCATTTAAGGGTAAAAATTAGCAAAAATAACATTAGGTATATGCTTTGACTCCCAAGTCATCTGGAGGATAAGATATATAGAGTAGAGAACCTCCAAACTATTTAGGATTCCCATGTCTAAGAAAAGGGAGACTTTTTTGGCTTTCTCCTCAAAAGTAAAATCACAGATATGCCTCCTATGACCATTTCCCTCAAGATGTTTCCCATTCATCACTTGAGAGAAACTATATCCATGTTAGACTTCATCTTTGGAATGGACTCTAATTCCAATGTTAAAGACTTCCATCTTGGGGCACTCTTCCTCATTACCTCAGCACAGAAAGGACAAGCTTTTAGGCTAGATTTTGTGAAATCCATCATCACCTCCATAAGAGACAAGTTGGAAAATTGTCCAACAGTGGTTACCTTATAGTACTCATCATTCCTTCTACATCTCATTTTATTCCAACATCCCCAATTCTTCTCCAAATACCTCAACCTTAACTCCTCTAAAATAGATCTCTTCCCCAATGTGGTGAACCTGGTTACTATATGAACCCACATTATATCTATCACTAGGGACTATTACAAGTTTTCAAAGATTTTTATGGCTTCATTTCTCATCAACATCAGCATAGAGCCCCTTACATTTATAATTACCAAAGCACAGCTAGTGTGGATCATTGAGAGCAACATCATGATCGATTGGTTTTAGGGAGCCTACTTCTCATTCCTTCAAGTGCACAGTTTCTAGGGAGAACCCTTTTGGCTCCTACACATGCTGATAGATTGGACTTTGGCCTTAGAGTATGTTCCCTAATTCAATATGGTAGATTCTATCTACGAGGTAAGAAATAATAAGAAAGGCATGCATGATGTCCCCTTCATAAAAAGAGGCATTATAGTGTGAAAAAGGCACCAAGAATGCCTACTCATAGCCAAGTTGGTATAGTTTGTCCTATAACTAATAAATGATAGATAGAACTATGATCTAACAAGATATATAGAAAACTTCAAGACTACCAGTGCCCTCAAGCATCAAGCCTAGACTTACTTGGAGCAGAGGAAGTTGCCCATGGAAGATACTCCCCAAAATTATGTGGACCTGGCTCATATCTCATTGAACACCATCAAACCATGGGAGTCTTTTTATGATAAGGTCGAAGATCACAACCAAACCATGAAATTATTAAAGGTGATCAAGAAGTAACTCAAAGAGTTAGGATGGAGTGAAGAGAAAAAGGCCACCTTTATAAAATATAGTTACGAGATCAACCTACCCTATGCTAGGCTCGATGAGGATGATAGAGATGGAATATTTGATAATATTTATGAGGAGTATCATCATGAGGACGGCTTAGTAGAGGAAGAATCCTCCCCTAAAATAATGATAGGAGGAGAAGGAGAAGAAGAAGAGGAGGAAGATACTCTTGGGTTTGTAGTAGGATTCATTCCACTGTAGAAAGAGGTCAAGGTCTTAGAGGTTTAAAATACTTAGTCATGGCCATCTCCCCTATAATCATGCTTCACAACTCCAAAACAACAATAGTTTCCCTCTTGACACCTCACAATCAGTTCATCCCAATACAAGCAACCCAAGGCACCCAAATCTAATCCTCCACCTGAGCCCACATAGAATAAAATTCACTTCTTAGGTCCCCACCTTTCTACCTCTACCTCTCTAGTCACCTCCATAGTTCTATCCACTATCTCACCTCAAGTTGCAATAGTCTTTAATACTTAGGAAAGCACCACATTGGCCCCTCTCTCATCTTCTTACACCCAATCCTCCATCAATATCACATCACTTTCCTCCATGATTCCAATCTCCTCTTACATGCCTTTCCTCACCCCACTGCCTTCAACTTTAACATCATCCTCCATCATGATGCACTCACCATTCCCCCCACTTTGCAAGCTCCCATCCTGATTCCCTTCCAACCTCACCCTATATCAAACTTCCTCTAGAGGAATGACACCTATTATTTATCATTAAGTAACTATTCCATTCATGTTGCCATAAAGAATCCCTTTTGTGAGGGAGAGCATTCAAAGGCCAGATTAGTAATATCAATAGGTAAATGTAAGAAGAGTAGCCTGAGAGGTCCAAATTGGAAGAAAGAGAGGGAAGTAGGACAAGGCTGATGTTAAAACTCACATGTTGTTATTTTATGACACTACACAACAATCCTTTATGGTTGCTCATTTGACCCCCAAGTAGTCAAGCCCCAAAGACAAATGCAACTGAGGGACTATGTTATTCAAACTATCAACCTCAACCTCAGCAAAGCCAAGCCAACTAATAGATTTAATCTGATGGAAGAAATACAAAAGTTTGTTACCAAGGACTACCTCAAGGTGACCTGCCATCTAGAAAATACCAAGCTAGAGCTTGTAAGAGTGAAAGCTGAAATTGAATGCCTTAGTATTGAGGATAAGGCCAAAGATATGGATCTCAAAAAGGTAAGGCCTGGCCTATAGATATACATCTATAATTAGAGCTTCCAAGAAAAAGTTAACTAGTGAGTGGTTGCCAAAAAAGAGATGTAGGAGAAGGAGACTAAACTAGCTTGATTTTACAAGGATCGCTTTGATTTTTATTGATCATGTCAATAATTAAAGTAAAAGGCATAGTAGGAATCCTTAGTTAAGAACCAAGAAATTGGGAAGTTAATGAATGACCTTGCCACCCATCCATAAGCCTTATAAATCCTCTCTATGGTACAATAACTGTATAAATCCTATTAGAAAAGGATCAAGGTCATGATGGAAAACCAAAAGACAACACTAAATTTCATTATAGATTTTCAAAAATTAGCCTCTCAAGTGAGCACATCTATTGATCAGGTGATCACCTTCATCTCCCCCAAGGTCTCAAAGTTAGATAACCTCATCTATAATCTCTATAGTACTTCTCATGAGATGTTACAAGTAGTAGGGGTGACCGATTAGAGGTAGGTGGTGGCCAAGGTCAATGATTTTCTTGGCTATATCAAGGCAACCAATAAGTTTAATAAATTTCTTAATGCCTTAGAGTATGTGGTCTGAGATAAGTGAGGATGAATCAAGTAGTTAGTCTAGTTAGGACTTCCCTCCCCTTTCTTAGAAAATTGTAGCATCCTCCTTAAGGGCCAGATCAGGGCACTGCTTGAGCAAAAGTAGAATGACCAGACCATCTTCATGGATATCGATCAAGTTCCTATTGTCTATGAGGTAGAGAAAATTTGCACCCACTCACCTAGCTAGAGTTTTAGATGCTAGCAGTGGTCAAAGGCTTGGTGAACATCTCCTTAAATGAGATAGTAGATCTAGATAGATCCTTTGAGGATCTAAAAAAGGAAACCAAGCCAAAGGAGGAAAAATGGGTGCCCTTGTAGGTGGCCCTTCAAAAACTATAATTATCTGCACCTTCCTCCCATTTTTGTAATTTTCCTTCAACTAGTATGAGTACCCGAGTTTTGGGTTCTACCATCCACAGGTAGAAGCCCCTATGAGTCACTAAGAACTATGGATTAGAAATCCATGTTTTTTGAATTTTAGAATAACTCATCTTTTGCTTTAGGCTCGCTCAGTAGTTATCATTTACTTGATACCTTTCATAGGTTCCCCTTTCAGTCCCATCCTTCTTCAAGGGCCCTTTTCAATTTTTTTCCTAGCTACTAAATTTTGTATACTTACGACACATGGCACCCCCATGCTCAATATCACTGAATAATTCCCTATCCCCTCCAAAGAAGTTCCAACTTTATGCATGTAATCTTTGTTCTTGTCTATGAGTGGTGTCAGTTTACTAGATCTTAAAGAAGTGCAATTAGAAGAGAGTGTGGGTCCCTCCTTTTGAGGAAAACTTTTGAAACACTTTTACCCCAATTTAAAGTGTAATATAATTATTTTAAGGAGGATGAAGGATGTTAAACACAACATAGGTAGGATAGCTTTGAAAGTATACAAGTGTCACCAACTCACTTCTCATAAGCATAGTGGCCGTAATAGAATAACACAATTGTGCCACATCCAAGATCTAGAGGCTAACTGCACTCATGAGCTCAAGACCCTCTTTTAGTTTCCATGACACCATCATGTGCATGAGTGTTAGAATCTGTAGGTGTCATTTCAAGAGGGTGCCACCTCGGCTATATATTCTAGGCTCTTCCCTTTTAGAGAAGACTAGTTATATTTTTTGCTAGTTATCATATTTGGTATTCTTGCTTTTTCAACCATTTTAATCGACTAGGATAGTAGCAATTAGTATTTTTATATTTTTTAACCTTAACAGGTACACTTCACTGATGTGATTGAATGCTTTGTATGTGCCTGTCATGACCTTCTATATTTTGTTCTCCATCTACAATGAAGAGGATGTGAGGTTTTATGTTATTTGGAGTAGATAACTATCACTATATGTTGTTTCTTTTCTTATTATTATATATTTTGGGTCTTTGCTTGTATAATATACTAGAGCTCATGCTTTATGGTCCTTCATGGTCTATAATGCTTAAGTATCTAATCTATTTTATGTAATTATATATTAATGTTTCAAATCTCTCAGTGCATTTCCTTATGTTAAATTTACTTTACATGTTATTTGTTTTCCTTTATTCAAAATTAAATGAAGATCCTCCTTCTAATATCCCCAAGTTTGCTTTACAAACCGTAATTTGGTCCCACACCTATAAAGCTTTTGTCTTTTGTGTAAAGGAAAATTGCACTTGTTCCTTGAAGGACAAATCCACTCTTGTCCCTATTTTAAATATATCTCCTAAGAGATACCTTGAAGGGTAAATCCACTCTTGTGCATGTTTGAAAGTTATATCCTAGGAAATACATTGAATTTATTACATGGTCCTTCAAAATATCACCCATTAGTGCCTTTCGTGTAAAGGAAAATCGCACTTGTTTCTTGAAGGAAAAATCCACTCTTGTGCCTATTTGAAAGGTATCTCTTCGGAGATACCTTGAAGAGGAAATCAACTCTTTTACATGTTTGAAAGGTATCTCCTAGATCTCCTAGGAGATATCTTAAAGGTATTATAAGGGCCTTCCAAATATCACCTATTAGTGCCAAAATAAGAGATTCCATTTGTTCACCACTTTTTAATACAACTACAAGTAGTGCTTTCCATGTAAATGAAAATTCCACTTATTCCTTGAAGGAGAAATCCACTTTTATGCCTATTTTAAAGGTATCTACTAGGAGATACCTTCAAATGGAAATCCACTCTTGTGCATGTTTGACCTTGAAAGTATTACAAGGGCCTTAAAAATGTCACCCAATAGTGCCTTCCATGTAAAAAAAAATTCCACTTGTTCTTTGAAGGAGAAATCCACTCTTATTCCTATTTGACATGTATCTCGTAGGAGATACCTTGAAGGGGAAATCCACTCTTGTGCATGTTTGAAAGGTATCTCCTAGGAGATACATTAAAGGTATTACAAAGGCCTTCACATTATAACATAATGGCATCTTCCGTGTAAAGGAAAATTCCACTTGTTCCTTGAAGGAAAAATCCACAAAATGGGCTTTAGGTAACACAAGCAACAATTCATAGCAACATTAAAAGGGTTAAAACCATGATAATCTAAAAACATGTCCATTAATCCAAATGACAGTCAGGAACAATGTACAACCGAAAAAATACCTTAAGTATGTTCATTTCCAAATAAAATTCTATTAAACCTACAATATAGAAACACAAGCAATAATTCATAGAAACATTGGAAGGGGTAAAATCATGATCATCTGAAAACAGGTCCATTAATCCAAATGAGAGTCAAGAACAATCTATAACCAAAATAGATGTGGATGATATCTAAATTGGAAAAGGTCACTTGGTAGTGAGCGAGATTGGTTCCTACAGACAAAAGGAAATATTAAAGTTAGGTCTCAAAAATATATAAAATCCTAAACCAAGGGACAGATTAAAGTTTTCAACATGATAAAATGACCGTGACACAAATAAAATTTGTTGAAATCAATGTATTGATGAAATTGTCTCAAGTAAATTTTTTTTAGGCCATAACGATGATGACAAAAAACCTATATGGTCTTTGCAAAAGTAGTCGAAGGGCACTTTGAAATGGTCCAAAGGGAACTTCTCCTCGGGGAAAGGTCTAGGACTAAAGTCCTAAAGGATAAGTCTAGAGGGCAAAGGTTCATTCCAAAAATTTCAAAGGGTACTTTTAAAAAAGTTGAAGGGTACTTTCAAAAATCCTGAAGGGTATTTTCAGAAGGTTTGAAGTGCACTTCTCATTGGGGAAAGGGCCTGGGACAAAAGTTTTGAAGGGTAAGTTTGAATGGCAAAGGGTCATTCCAAAAATGTTAAAGGGTAAAAATGGAGGGCAAAGGGCCATTTTGAAAAAAGGTCAAAAGGCAATTTTGTAGGGCAATTGTCTATGCCAAATCTCTCAAACGGTAAGTTGCAAAAAGCCCAAAGGGTATGTGCCATTTTGGTCATTATTTTAGAAAAATTACATTGACAAGATTGCTGCAAGGAATTGTTTTGAGATTTTTGATTCAGAAAAAATGTTTGATGATAAAAGTCTAAAGGGTCATTTCAAAAGGGAAAAGTGATAAAAGGCTAAAGGGTCTTTCCAAAAAAGCCCTTAGGGTCTACAATTTTGATGGTTTCACATTGAATCTTAGAATTAAGACAACTTTACCCCTCGGTAAGATAGAAAAGACCTTATATACAACAATCAATGTATTATTAATTACCTTCTTTAATTAAAACACTTATTTACTCATTAAATCCTTTCTTCACTACAATAATGATTGGTAAGTTCCACCTTTAGTTATTTTACTATGAGACTCATTGTAATACCTTAATGGGTGAGTTAAAATTATATCCTTGAGGGTATCATGAAGGTATCTTAATGGGTGACTTGAAATTATCTCCTTTAAAAAGTTTCACTCTAGGAAGCTTCCAAAATAAGGGGAAGGGTAGAGCAGAAAAGAAAGTCGCTATGGTCACATAGAAAAACATAGTCAAATAGTCTTAGGAAGGTTGATATAGAAAAACTCAGAGATCTGGACCAAAGGTTGCTCCAGATACCTTGAAAGAGAAATACACTATTATATCTATTTGAAAGGTATCTCATTGAATATTTTATAGACCTTTATAAAATTGGGTAAGTTTAACCTCTAGGTATTTATGGATCATAATAGACATTTTAAATTTTTGGGTCAGTTAGCCTTTTCATCATCAACATGCTTGATGAAGTCTGGTGGGTGGTACACTGACATCCTCTTTCTTGGGTTCCCATTCTTCATTTCTTAGCTTAGTCTCGGTCCCTTCTGCTGATGACACATGTCATCATGGTGTTCTTTAGGAAAGAATGGATTTCTTATTTAAAGTAAAGGTGCACATTGACTAAGGGAAGTGGGCCCCATTTCTAACAAGAATTCTAGAGGTAGTTCAGAAGGAGAAACACACCACCATAACATTTATTCTAAGCATCATAGGAATCCTGAAGGTTACTTCACATATCATAATTATGTCCCACATATGTAAAGCTTTCCATAAGAAACTATTTATTGAGAGTGAGAATTTTAGGCATCAATAGAATCCACTAGGAGATTCCTTCATGAGTAAATTGAAGGTATCTCCTAGGAGATACCTTGAAGATATTACAAACCTTTATAACACTTGGCAAGTTCAATCTTAGGGTATCTAATAGTAGATTCCTTTGAGGGTCTTATAATACCTTCATGGGTAAATTCAAGGTATCTCCTAAGAGATACCTTGAATATATTAAAAGGACCATCAAGTTAAAGTAAAAATTCATAGGTAAAACAAGGTAATTATTTATATTTGAAACTATTAATGTAATAGGGAAAATTGTTAAACTGGATTGAGGAGGAAAGAACATGTGCATAAGAGGACCTATAATGTGGGCTCTTAAGTTATCAAGTTATCAACTCGTACTGCTTTCAAGGTGAAGGAAAGTACTTTCAAGGTGTCCACTAGGAGATGCTTCAAGGGCCTTGAAGTACACTTATAATACGATTATGGTTAACTTGAAGGTATCTCCTATGAGATGTCTTGTAAGAAAAATTCACTCTTGTACATGATTGAAATGTATCTCCTAAGAGATACCTTTGAGGTACCTATTTATGGGCATGTTGACACATATTAGAAACATACTTCCCCTCATCTTTATCCTTTGAAACAAATGTTTTTGGATTCCTTTGCCCATTATATTATATTGGCTAGTGCACATAATTTATTAGTAGTTTGGTCATACATTATTATTTTAAGTATGAGTTAATGTATACATTATGAAGATTTAATATGTATTTTGTATTATAGTTTAGAATTAACATTTGTTGATATATATTTAATCACTGCTCAAACACAAAAAAAAATCATGAACCGATATAATATGCAACTTATATTTTATAAAAGATTAATATTTAAATCATTTCAATCACTTTAGAGAATTTTTTTGGACAAAAATTGAATTTCCACACTTAAAAGGCAGAAGACAGCCTCACTCCAAGAGAATTTAGATAGAGTATCGTTTAAAATACCAACGCTTAAATTGAATCCACATCAACATTTTTCATTTTATGGTGGTGACAAAATTCTTCTTGTTGATTGGTATTTTGAATTGTTTAGTCTGCCAAACATACATATAGATATATACTTGCTTAGCACTATATCAAGAAAATAATCTTCTCCAATTGGAATAATCATTGCCTATGATAAGTATGAACTTGAATATTCTATTCAATTCCAACTGGAAGTATGGAATAGAGAAGAGAGAATTCTCTGTCGAACTATAGCTAATTCTAGTAAATTTACACCTAGTAAAATGGAGTTGATAAAAATTACTTTTTCTCCTTCTTTTGAAACATTTGGGTTTCATTTGAATAGTTATGACAACCTTCAAATGTTTGGGTTGATAGATAGAGATAATTTGGTCATTAGAATACAACATATGATTAAATAAAAACATGAAAAAGGGACAACAACTACTTCTATTTGTCATCATGTAAACATGTATTTAAGATACCCTATAGTCATGATAGAAAAAACATTGAAGAAAAGAAGACAAGCAAGGAAAACATATTTGTATGCATATTTGAAAGAGGTGATACAAATAATCACACTAGTGGAGAAAAATAAGATCGAACAAAATGTTGGAAAACTTTTGTTGACACAAACTTCTGATGAGACATAAAATAAATTCTCTACATGGTATGTTTCCTCTATTAATTACACCTTGAACATTCCTATAGGACTCTATGAATTGAGAGACACTAATATCAAAAGAAGAAATATGAATGAAAGAGGGGTGAATGATATAATTCATTCATTTGTAAAACATAATGAGGTTTTGATGAAGGATGCTTTCTTAATTCTTTTTGATCCAAGCAAACCTAAATATATTATTGAATCAAAGGAAGTCCTATAAGATATGATGGATAAAAAAATGTAAAGCTCAAAATTGTAGATGGATAATAGAGAATTCTTTCGAAGGAGAAATATAATTCATAATCATTGAGAAATAAATGTTCTATTAGAAGGGTAAGATTTCTAAAAACTTGTATTTAGTTTCATATTATGACAAAATATGTAACCAATATAATGAAGTCAATAAAATAATTTATAAGGCTTCATTTATAGAAAGAGTTCAATTTGCACGTGACCATACCAAACTAAGAGGATGAAACAATCTTGAAATAGGAAAGAAAAAGATAGAAGAAATACATGAACAAGATAGACACTTGTTCACACAAATGAACTATTTATTACAATTGAAAGAGAGAAAATGCCTTTTTTTTCATAGAACAACCCATTTGAGATTGTTTTGATAAGGCATTTGATTTGTTTGAAAGTATTAATTTACCTAATTTAGAGAAATAAGATTTAAATCTGATTGGTGAGCTATGACACATAAGTGAGTCCCACTTGGTATCCAAGTGCATTCAAAACCCCTTCAAAAAGTACCCATGGGGGTTTGAAAAAACCCCCTTCATTCGAAGGGGGTTCATTTGAACCCCCATGGGTACTTTTTGAAGGGGGTTTGAATGAACCCCCTTTGAACAAAGGGGCCAGAGATTTACTTTAGCATTTGATTAATTTTTTTATTAATTTGAATGATATTTGGGGGTTTTCAAATGAAGGGGGTTTAGAACGAAGGGGTTTCAGTCGAACCCCCTTCGTTTAAACCCCATGTGACATAAAATACTCACCCATTGAAATGGAAAGCTATTATTGGCCTAAAATTACCACTTCAGATTCCACGTATTAGGATGAAAAAATAAAATGAAAATATGTGGCTCTATATATAAATAGGTATTTATATGAGCCTTCTAATAATATGATTTTTTTCAATTTTAATAAAATTTAATATTTATTTTGATATATTTAGTAAAATATACTTATTTATAAAATAAAGTATCATACATTTGAGGCACTGGGAAAAATAGGAGACTATGGCCAATTTTTTTTGAAAAATATCAATACACTAGACTTTAATGTCTTTGTTCTAATGGTAAAAAATTAGTATATTTTGACTTATATATAAAAAATATTGCTAGGAGAAGACATAAGCATGGATATTCCTTGCCTTGATCATTAAAAAATTAATAAAAAGTTATTTTTTAATCAAAAAATTATAAAAAAATAATCTTGCACTATGTCTATGTTTCTAAGACCTCTTTGCAAAAAATCTTGAGAAAATATTATATTTTTATAAAATTATGAGGATAAATCAAGTACTTAATAAAACTTTTTGTACACAAAACATACACACCGTGTATTTAGGTATTAAAAAATCTATTTTTTATATTTTCATTTTTTCAAAAAAATAATAAATGTAATCTACACTTTAAATGAAACATTTCAATAGTTTACACTATTTTCATATTTTATACGGTTAAGTCATTATTGTCTACACAAATTGAGAGATGTTCAAATTTTCATTTTTTGTTGTCCCCTTAGTACCAAAAAGTGGGACACAATATTATGATTCAACCCTGGTACAATAGTACTTAGAAATATTCAAGGGCTTTCAGACAAACAAAAAATAGAACAAGCAAATTTATTGGAAAAATGGTCTATTTCCTTCTTGAAAACCCCTAGGTACAACAACTTGGATAATTGGTGAGAAAAGGTAACACTGAAAAGTAACATATTATCAAAAAAATTAGATTATTTCAGTAACCATAATACAACACTACCACCAAACCAAACAATCACACCTATAGAGGTAATGGAGCATTACAATTTTTTTGCAAAAAGGTTTGATGATTTGTGTGTCCTGAGTGAAGGTATTTCAAAAAATAAAAAAGGCTAGGAACCATTATCTCAAAATTCATTAAGCATGTTGAAAAATTATATACATAATGATGGACATCAATTTCCCATAATAGATATAGAAATATTCAATTACCATTATGGGCTCCCATGTCTTTGGCCATCCATTTTAGAAGATTTTAGTGAAAGATTCATTCTTGATCTAAACGTCAATCTAATAATTATTGATCTTTTGAATCTCATTGAAGTTTTAAAGGAATAACATCTTCACCTATTTCTATAGGCATTGATTGAAAAAATTATTGTTGGGGCCTTCAATGTATTCATTATCGATAAACTAGAACATTATTCTGTTATTCAGACCTCTCTCAATAATCTACGTGTTGGTGATTTTTGTTATATGCAAGATACGGGTGTCATATTATGGGGTTTATATAATTATGGATTCAATTGGACACATATTATAGGTATCAATTTTTGTCAGGATCCCACTCATTTTTAGTTTCAAGGTTTTAGTCTCCATTCAAAAACAAAGTAGATTAGAAGAAGGTTTTGACATCTACAAAGATGTACCAACATTTCAAATGATTGGTTCACATAAAATAGATAACATATTTTAGGAGAAATTTATCTTTACTTTTAACAATTCAGATGCATGTGACGTGCTAGGGGTATATACAATAGATGGATTGGTGCATGCTTGTACAAAATTGGAAAGAAATTTATTTTGGATTACAAAAACTAAAAACCAAACAATATTTAATTTTTAATTTTAAAATTACTTGACAAATTTAGAGCAACCAAAACAAGAATAACCACTTTGATCAGTACCACTAGGTGCATAACATTTTTAATTTATTTTATAATCATGATTCATTTCTCAAATATAATGTCTTATCAATTTTTAGTATGTATGCTTTATTTTTCAAACCTAACAACTTATCAATCTTTCAGTGTGTAGCACTACTAACATTGCATGCAATTGATAAAATAATAATAATAATAGAAGATCACATCAATGAACATAACACATCACAAGTTATAGAAGGTAACATAAGATCATGCAAATTTCTTCAATTATATAATTTTTTATTTATCAATGATTAATAATACTGACAGAATATTTATTCATCTTTTTATGTCTCAATTAAAATAGTTCACAATGCATCTCTAGAACTTTTTGTCTCCAATACAACCACCCATGACACAGCTCTATAGGTTAGTGCCTCCATGAAAATAAAATAAGGTAAAACTCTACAACAAGACACTTTTTTAAAATACATATATCAAATCAATTGATGACAAGAATTTCTAGTTACTACATTATATAATACCTTGCAGGGAATAAAGAACCAAAGTTTTAATGAAAGAGTGCACCCATATAAACTACAAAAAGGAAACAATAAAAAGAAAAAACTCCTTTCAATAAAGTATACTTATACAATTTCATACAAGTCTAAAATATATTAGTTATCTTTGTTTATTTAAACACATTACAATTAAATTTTTCTTCATGGAAAGGGGATTGTAGAAGACAATAAACAATAGACTTGCATTATCTTGGGATTTAGAAGTGTGGGTTGATTTTATTATTGTGTAGACTTGAATGTGGTTTTATTTACCCATTAAAATGTTGCTTACATATTTAATTTACCAACAATTTTTAATTTGATGTGTCTTATTGGAAGTATATGAATGGGATTCAACTATTAAAGTGTATATTCATTTGAATTTAGTGATAGTGAACTACATCTTAGAAGAGTAAATCCTATTTTGTTTGTTGTGATGGGCTGCATAAACATATAAATATATATTAGTATGCATATGAACAACTAATAATTTTATTATTTTAATAATATAGATGTCGATTGATCAATTTTAAATTCTTATCAACGTCTATGAGAAATGATTTATGGAAAAATGGCATTGTTTTATAATATGATAAAGTCATAGTCAAGTTATAAGGATTCAATATGAAATTTTATATGCATATATATGTTACAAAACTGGCAATAGAAATGGTACATATGTGTATAATGAGTATTATAGATACAATGTGCTTGAGCATGTATTTATTTTTATGTGTTTTAAATATGAATCTTTATGAGATTTTAAAAAAAATAGAAAAAATGAATCAAATGAAATGAATTATGTTTTTATGTTACAATAAGAAATGTAAATCCAAATCACATGAATGACTAGTCTAGTAACATGTAAAACATTTTATTAGAAATTTTTCATGTTATATTTCTTATAATATAATATTTTTAATAAGTGATTCATTTCTTTTTTAACAAAGTTCATACATTTCAAAGCAGTAACTAAAACCAACTTCTAAAAAACTATTGATTTTAGGGTTGGATGACTTAATATTATGTTTCATACATAAAACAAAAGATATGCAAATGCATGATATAGAAAAAAAATTATAAAATAGAAAATATGTCATACTACATTTGAGATCATTCCAAATAAATTTTGAAGGTGGCAGTGCAGTCTTTTTCTCACGTTGGCATTTGGTCAATGATATAAGGCAATCATTTGAGGATACTCATTCAAGGAATGGGTTACAAAACTTCAAATTTCATGTTTATTTGGGGAAAAACATATTATAATCCATTCAATATAAATACAAAAAAAATTTATGAAGTTATTTTTAAAGGGATCTTTGGAGACGATTTTTCAATTACCAACACATTGTTCATTGATTATAATTCTTAGAATTGTGTTATATATAAAAAATGAGTTATGTTACATCAAGTAGATATAATGGAAATAGAAGTTAGAAAGATGAAAATGATTGGATAATTAAAATGATGTCAATCATCACATTCTTTTGAGAAAGCAAGAAATCGATGCCAGCAGTTGTGAACCAATGTTTAGAAAGATGTAACTTTTTCTGATTCTTTCAAGTGTATTTATTGATTATAAACTATAATTATAGTAATAAAAATTATCATCAATTTCATATAAATCAATTCTAAATTATTTCAAATACAATTCAATTAATTTTAAAATAATTGATTCTAATTTAAAATTAATTTGATCTGGTTAAGTACAATTTGATTTATAGTTGGAGATTCCTTGAAATTATTGAATTGGTATATTGACACTTTCTCATGATGATCTTTCTAATGAATAACGAATAATTGTCAATATTTTTTATTATGTAGATGAACTAGATTGCTTAATATATTTTCATCCATAATTTGGCCAGTCAAACGGTGCCACATGTCCCAGCAACAGAAGCTACTTCAAAGGACTAATGATTAGTATGAAGGCCCATAAGGGTTCTACGAGTTTGAAATAGTCCAATCTATTCAAAATGATCTACTCCCAAATGATTTGAAATAATTTAATTTATTTGGAATATAGAAAACATATTTATGGAGAAAATATTCTCATCCACTTTAGTGGGTATAATTTTATATTATTTAAAATAACCCAATTTATCAAAATGATCTAATAATGCTCAAATGCTTTGAAACAGTGTAATTTATTTTAAATAAACAAAATTTATTTTTGGATAAAATCTTCTTCACTCTAGGTATAAGTCTAAATTATTCAAAATAGCCCTATTTATTCAAAATGATTTATGCCCAACTACTTTGAAACAATCCAATTTATTTTGAATATAATAAATTTATTTTTGGAGAAAATTCTCTTTACTCCACTTTAGTGGGTACAAGTCCATTTTGTTTAAAATAGCCCAATTTATTCGAAGTGATCTATACCCAAATGGTTTTATACACTAATTATTTGGAATATAGGAAATTTATTTTTTGAAGAAAAAAATTCCACTCCACTTTAGTGGGTATAAGTCCAAATTATTCAAAATAGACCAATTCATTTAAAATGATCTATGTCTAAATAGTTTGAAATAGTCTAATTTATTTAGAACATAAGAAAATTATTTTTGGAGAAAATTTTCCCACTCCACTTTAGTGGCTATAAGTCCAAATTATTCAAAATAGTCCAATTCATTCAAAATGATATATGCCCAAATGGTTTGAAACAGTCCATTTTATTTAGAACATAAGAAAAAAAATTGGAATTTTTTTTCTCCACTCCACTTTAGTGGGTATAAGTCTAAATTATTTGAAATAGTCCGTTTTCACTCACATACATAGTAACATACAATATGTTTTAGATCCGTAAATAAGGGCGTGTTCAAATGTCCACAATCCCAAGATAATAATATACACAAAACATGGAGAAAATAATCAAAACAAGATAAGTATGCATAGATAAATAAATTTTGTGTACATAAGAAACTTTTAATATTAGTATATTCAATAACTTAGGTATCCACTAAGATAGAAATGTGAAAGTAATTGAGACAATAATCATAGAATTTAACGTACCAAAGTAGGAACAATAGAGATTGTCATAGAAAAATAAAACATATGCAAACAAATGTCCCAATGATCTTGATATGATGCAAAAAAGTTGTAGAAGATTTGTGATTGGTTTGAATCTCATAATTTATAACCTGTGTTCATTGGGACAAGTTTTCTATAATCGGATAAGAGTATACTGAATTATTATCTAGATACTGTGATTTTTCTATGTACTTTTTGGGTTTGAGATAGTATCACAACTTCCAACTGCATGTGGGAATGATAACATGTATGTTGTATAACTCACTCAAGTACACTTATGAATAATATTTGATACAAAACTAGATATTCAAAAATATTGGATATACCAAGTACAACTAACTAATGTAAATAAAATACACATATCACGCATAGGTCTTGATTTTGAATTTTCATCAAATATTTTATTTTTTTTAATTTTTTGCATGTATGAAACACTTAAAAATATAAGCATTAAATAACACATCTAAAGGATGTGGATCAACTAATGGTGGATGTATTGGAAAATTATTGACTTCTAGATAATGAATTTTATCAAATTCTCATAGATCATCATCATTGTCATCATCATACCACTCATGCTTTGTAACTAATGCCTTTTATTTTACATTTTTCTAAATTCCATGAATATTTATAACATGTTTCTCTATTGTATAGGAAGCCTTACATGTGGTTTGTGGATGAATCAGTCTTGAGCTTTGCTTATCATTTTTTAGTATATTATTGTCATTAATAGCATCATGAAGAATAATAATTTTATTATCCTCAATTTGAATATGAGACATTGTTGTATTTTATCAAATGTAGTTTCCATTTCTTACAACTATTGTTGACCAAATGTATCGATTTATGGTTTCCTCTCTGCATAACAAATGTTAGTGTGTCTGTAAATTTATAACCACATGAAAATAGTATTGTAATATGTCCTATTGAATCTTGAAAATATATAGTTCTATGTTATTGATCTTGATTATGAACTATATGATGAATAAGTGTAAGTGTACATGTATTTTCTCAATGGCCTCATCTATTTATATATACTGTCTATATTCATTCTCAATAAAAACTTGAATAGTCAAGGGATTCTTTCTGGCATGCTTGTAAATTATACATATTTAACCTTAATTTTAAGCCCATGTAGGTTTTAGTATTAGCTATATAATCTGAATGGTGATTTTATCCTTATATTTCTATTTTTTTTGTTGTAATGCTAAACAAGTATCAATAGCATTCCTTGTTAGTCTGTGAAAATGAAAAAATGATTTTCCTCTTGATTTGATAATTTGATAGTAGATCTATGCCTTTTTATTGCTAAAATAGTTAACCTCATATCAAGTAACATATATAGCATAACATGTGGTCTATCATGTGCATTGTTAGCTTGGATCCTAATAATTAGTTCTATATCCATGATTTCCACATTATTTATTGAATCTATATATGGTGACCTATTTATCCTATCAAGATCTATGTATTGTGCCTCCTGCTTTTTACAAATGATAGGTTTGAAGAATATGTTAGTCCATGGTACACCTTATAAAATATTTTTCTATGTAGTATCTGTATTGAAAAAATATTATTTCCTTTATCAACATCTAAAGTCATTTTTTCCCTTTCTTTGTGTTCATCGAGATGATTAACTTTGAATCATCTTTGTATTCACCTAGGTCAATTGGTGTAAAATTAAAGCCACACAAATAATAATCAATGGTCATTTGCATTGCATTTTTATCATCTTCAGAACTAATATTAAAATATAAATCAAGTGACATAGACCCATTTGATGATTGTGATAAATTATGATAATTTAAAAAAAAATTAATATTAGAAAAATATACAATATTGTCAAATCTTTAAAAATCAGGATCTACGTAGGACATATTTTCTAGTTACATTATTTGTTTATGTTCGTTTCACATCTTTGGTAGATTATGAATCCATTTTCATCCACATATATGTTTCAAATTATATATGATTGAGATGTAGGACATACAAATTAGACATGATACATGGATGCACAGATGTAGAACATTCATTTATTTAGAGGCCATGCTAGTGTTGGGGGAATCTCATTTAATAGGTGACATTGTTATAATTTATATATTTATCTGACCTTTAAATATATCATGTTAAGCTACATTAATTTCTTCACATGTCTTCCTCTCACTTATATTATTTTCAATGTTACATAATTTCATGGATATGTTACTTTGCTATGTTGTGTCATTGATATAATTAGATTTTGTAAACTAGTTTGAATTGTTCTATGCTTAATTGCCACTATTTTATTTTACATAGGCTAATTAGTGATTGTGTTAACTTTAGTATATGGTATTATTTTATCGAGTGTATCAATTTATGCCTCTTTATTTGGAGCCTTTAGCCTCGTGTGCCATTTTATTATCATTTATATGTGTCCCCTAGACTTTCACGATATTTGATTTTTCTTTGTGTTTATCCCTTAGCCTCGTCTATTATATTTTTATGTGTCCCCTCAACTTTTGTGATTTTTTATATGTAACCATTGCCTTGTGTGACATTGAATGTTATTTCATGTGCCTTCATTTTTTGCATCATGGCCATGAAATTTTGTGCTTATGATTGGATAAATATATTATTATATTTTAAGTTTGATGAATTTTTAGTGTCATGATCCATATCATGCACCTCCCTATTTTTTCATGGTATCATGATCCATATCATGCACATTCCTCTGTAGTTCTTATTTAGTTTTTATATCAGTGATGTTTACTATTGCATGCCTAATTGATATATTTATCTTGACATAATATGCATATGGATTGCACTACATGTTTCATAAATGCTTTGATGACACAATTATTACTATGATGATATATGCTCCACATGTTAGCATATGCTTCTAAATGTTGACATAGTTTTACTTAATATGATGCAATTAAATATTTTCGTTTGAAATGAGAAATTCATAGGCTACATCTATCACCTCAAAAAAAATGAATATTAATGTATTAATGATCTTTTCATAGAGATTTAAGCCTCCATGAAAAAAAATATAATTTTAGACAAATCGCGTGGTTTGAAGAGTTTAGAATGGTCTAGATTATCAATTTGGTTTGAAATATGGGATATATATTTACATATCCAAAAATATTTGGGTGCATATGATCACATTTTACATGAACATGAGTTATAGGTTTTCAATTAATTATAGATTGAGATAGATTTTGGGGGCATATACAATATAAATTCACACATTTTACAAGAACATAAGTTACAACTTTTCTGATATTTCAGATTTGAGATAAAATGAGATATAGATGTATAAAATTCTATATCATATTGGCACTAATTATATCATATTATGGGGCATGAACATTGATCATACACATACACACTATTACAATATTAAATTATTTCATTAATGGTACCTAGAAGTGAGCACCTTAAATCTATAAGTGCATCTATAGTACTTTATTTATTTATTTATTTGAGTAGTGTGGTTGAGGGTAAATAATACTCAGTAGCCTAGATGATATTCCATGAGGCCATTATGTTGCTCTCCATTTTTATTTTGAGGTTCAAGATTAGTTAAATGAGTAGTGTGGTTGATGTCCAATGACACTCAACAACTTACGCACCATTCTATCTTCATTAGGGTTGGGTTATTTATCTTCCCAACCCATGGCCTTGCCTTGGTATATAAATTAGGGCATAATTAGTCCCAACTCTCCAACAATTTAAAATGGAGGCATAATTTTTTAATGCTTCAATAAGAAGAACCATCCCAACACCTCACAGTGAAACATGTTTCACCCACTTATAGGTGTAGTACTTCTCTACTCTTAATTTAAAAAGTTTTAATTTTATTTCATATTTAATTTTACGTATCGACATTGATTGTTAAATATTCATTAAACATGTTTTACATGACATAAGATGAAAATTTAGAGCCTCCTCCTAATGACAAAGTGTGTTTTGCATACTTAGGTACATCTCTTTATTCTATTAATTATAATTATATTTCATTCTAATATTAGAATAAAAATGTTGAATTTATAGACACTAAAATTTGGTATTAGATAATTGGCATGTTTAGTCTTGACTTAGATTCACCTTATATGAATTTTGTATACACATATGGCTCTCTCACACCCTTCTCTCACATTTGCATGATTTATATGAGTTTGACCTTCCCTACTTGATATCAATCACCTACAATAATTATCTAGTTTATACCTAACTTATACATTATCATACTCAAACTATCTTTAGATCATCAAATAAGCATTCTTACCTTTCATATGATTTTGTTAGATTAAGATGCCTATAAAATTATACATGTGCCTAACTATGACGAACTCATCACCATACCAAAACAATGACTATTTTTCAAATTCAAATTATCTTCATGGGTTAGTGCATATGTTCAGCATGTTGATGGCATGAGAAGATACCCAAAGAGTCCCATACAAATACACAATATGTCTAATCCTATTCCTTATCTAGTAAATATATAGCATTATCAATTAAGTATATTATCTCACTTGCACATTTAAAGGGACTACGTATTCTTTCCAATTCAAAAACTAATTACAATGATATTATCATAACCAACACTGAATCCCCTTAGCTAGTCCAAATTTTATATTTTCTAAGTGTCAAATATTAGATTATATGTTGTATTCATTAAAGGAGAATTATTCCACACATACACCTAACATGGAGAACTATATGAAGTTTGACTTACCTCTTCAAAGTATTATATATGTAAGTAACACTCAACTATTCATTAGGGAGGTTGAGGTCAGATCAATCCAACATTCATTCACTTGTACACACCTAAACCTAGTGTCGAAAGTAGACCTAGGGTCTCACTATGAAAGAGATAAGTTTCTAGATATTACACACACAATTATCCCTTAATATCGTACACATATTGGATTATAAGAAAGCATGATGACTAGTAAAGAAACAAAGATGCATTGTACAAATAGATGAATTTGGTTGAGGACAAACATTAATATTTGTTGATAGCATCTAGAGACTGATGATTTCATCCAGGCACATCCAAATACCCAATTCCTTATATAAGCAACTCTTAATATAGTTTCATGCCATTTTTCCTAACTGCATTCAGTCTTAGATCTACACAGAATAGAAACATGTTAAGTATCTTAATCCCTTATGTCATATGTATATATAGCAAGTGAATTATTCAAAACATATTTTACATTTTTATTCAAATTTGTATAATATTATTGGACTACGTTATATAATTTGAATAGTTCAAAAGTTTAATCTTATGAGATACACATAATCCAAGATAAGATAGAACAATCTTACTTGTCAACGCCATTATTTTTCATAAAAGAGGAACAAGTTTATTTCTATTAAATATTTAATGCTTTCATAATCTGTAAAATTAATCACAATACTTTTGGAATAACTGTGTTTATATTTATAGTTCTACATTTCAGATCACTATCTGTAATGTTTATTTAGGAAAAAAGATTAATAAAAAAAGATTATAGGTAATGATTCAAAACATTGAACTATAAATGGAAATACAATTATTCCAAAAATATTATGATTGAAGTTTTTTATTTAAATAAAATATAACATATCAATTTAAAGTGATGTTGAATGATGAATGCAATTGCTAATAAAAGAGTTTTGACATTTTTTATTTTTTATTTTGCATATGGATGTCATACCTTTTTTGTATTATAAAATATTTGTAATCACATAAGTCGTGCTTTATATATATATATATATATATATATATATATATATATACCTTTTTAGTATAGGATTTATTATTAATCATAAAATTGCATTGTTCTTAAATTCGGTTTCTTCTGGACTCTTTTTTTTTTCGGCTAATAAAAAAAAGGTAAATAAGGTTTGCAAAAAAGCTTTGTAAATAAAAAGAAGAAAGTTTTCATCAAAATAGAAAAGTGGATTATTTTGAATAACTTTTGGTTATTTTATTGAGTGATTGTGTTTACATGGTTATTTAATCATGGATTTTTATTATAAGATTTATATTGATGAATACGTCTCTGAGCATACACAAATCCAATTTGATAAGTTGTTTGATTATTTGTAACATAAAACTATCAATAAATTAACACAGTTTTGGTCACAACATAGTTGTTGGGTGTGTAAGTCTTTTGTATTTCAACTTATAGGTTTGGTTTTAGAGTAGTTATGTGAATTTTTTTATATTTTAACTTATATGTTTAAGTTTGTTTAAATTTGGAATGAAAGATTAAATCTTATAGTTTTATATTTAGTGTGAAAGAATTAATGATAAATAAATAGAGATTTTAGTAACATTTGTGATTACAGAATAATTGATTGAACTTTTAAAATGAAAAATATATAAATTTTACTTCTTTTTTCAATATTTCTTGTAAAATTTCATAGCTATAAACTTAAGTTTTATTGACACAAATTTCACATAAAAACACATCCCTTCTACCGTACTTTACACCTTATAAACAATTACTAATAACAATAAATATTAAGTATTAATTATTATACTGTACTATTAGATATTAAAATAATAGTAGGTATTAATTATTGTAGTGTTAAAGGTAAAACATAAATATGTATTCACACTAAATTTATGTTATATCATAATTGTTATCCCATTCCCCAAAGACATTGCAGAATTTTTTTTTAAATTTTCCTCTCACATATTTGTATTTTTGCAGGTAATATGATTATCTATACCATACATGGTTACCACTTTTCCCCGGTCCACTAAAGAACACAATAAAACTAAAACATAATAATTACCAGTCCAAAAATATGACCACTAATAGTCCAAAAAGAACACGGAGGAGAGTTGATAGGTCAGGCTGTTAACAGGTTGAAGGTTTAAAACAAAGCTGGGTGAGGGTGATGGTGACTGGTGAGGTCAAGAGTTGCTTGGGCTTGGTGATGTTACAGATTTTGAGGGTTAACACGTAGTATATGTCCTTTCTTTAGAAAGGGAAGGATCCATGTTGAGACTCCTCGTTTTGAAAGGGGAAGGATCATATTCAGTCCCGCAGCACTTCACCTGTCGGTCCCCACAATCTCTCAGCTGCGCATAAGCCCACAAATGCATCCCTTCAAAACCTTTGAAGATATTTATTCTCCATTTACATTTTAACTAATTTTTGTCATTGTTAGGAGAAATGTTTAGACCTATCGTCAAATCCAGTGTCGGACAAGATTTCCAGAACACAAACGCTTCCGTTATCCAATGACATCACCACATTCGGTGTTAGAGTCATCTCTGATTCATGTCGTTAATTTAATGTCAAGATTTATCGTACTCGTACAACGATTCTTTTAGTACTGAAATAGAAAATTTTAAAAATATATTCATGACTCAATTGTGATTGATGTCAGTTTATCGCAGGCATTTTTGGGGTACTGAAATGAAATAAAATTAGATTAGCTTACTGAATGTTGGTAGATGTAACTATTACAATTCGATTTTATACTCTGTTTTATATATTATTTTATACTCTGGAGTACACTTTTATATTGTTTAGTTGTACTCTTAGAGTTGTTATTTAGACATTTGCTACATGACTAGTAGATTGGTCAAATTAGTGATAATTATATTTTAATTAGATATGTCTTTATTAGTTCTAGTTCTAGTTTATACTTGATTAATTTTTTCACTTATGGATTATATTGTAAATGAGGTAATTTACTTATCATGATTCATTAATGATTTTGACTTATTTCTAATGCTTTTTATTGTTCAGTTCAATTATATTATTATCATGTCATTTAGTGGTTATTAATATCATTTGTGGTTGCTGGTACAAGTACATGAACTAGGTTAGGAGTGGATTTCGACATTCAAGGTAATAAAAGACAGAGGTAGTGAGCAGTTGGGTGATACCAACACAGGGAAAAAGGATATATGCATAAGCAATCTAGTCATTTGTGTAGCAACAACGGATCTTATTGTTCTTTCATTTTAATTATGTTGCCTTGCTCACTTTTTAAAGTTGTATTTTATTATCTTATTATTATTCATTTGACTTTGATCATTTTTGTGTCTAACCGTTATATTAGTTGGTGTCTTGATTTATCCTACTTTGCTTCGTTTTGATTGTCATATGTTTGGACCATCTTCTTAGAGTTATCTTACAAGGTTTGTTATCTTGATGTTAATTTGTGATCCCCTGGCAACATTGGTTTGACCTCTTGTTTATTATTTTAATTTTCCTTGCATAAGACTGTAAGGTTGTTTTTCCAAGTTTTATTTTTGCTTAATGGTGACTTAAGTAGAGGGGCTCGTGGGCCTTTGACATTAAAAAAAGGGGTCATAATGACCAAAATATTGGTTGATGGGATTAAAAGAGGCATGCCATCATTTGGAAAGATTTGTCTCTCCTCTTATAATGCCACATAAAGTAGTTAGGTGACGGAGGAGTAGGAAAAATAATTGGGAGAAATAGAAAAAACAAAATCCTAGCAAGGAAGAAATGGTTGCAGCTTTGAGTAAGGAGAGATGAGGAAGAAGGGAGTAGCTTGAGCCATGGTAAATAAAGAGGGAGGAGCTTACAGTATTTAAGGGAAAGAAACAAGAAAATCAAAGAAAATCCATTCTACTTCCGGAGTGCAAGATTACTCACAGGGAAATGATGCATTATTTTGAAAAAAATAAAAAAATGAATATTTATTTATATGCAAGCAAAAAAAAATTATAGGCTTATGAGGAAGCCCTAAGACTTCTTAATGACCCTGCAAAGCCCGAAATTGATTTATATGAATATGAATCTTTTTTGCTATTCATTATTTAAAACTTATGGGTATGGTGAATTGGGGAAATCTGGGTATTTAGATTTTTGGGTTTAAAACCAATGTCTAAAATTTCTCCTTCAAAACTTATGTCGTTGTAAAACCCTTTTTATTTAAGTCGTGAATATACTTGTTTTTGTTGTAAATGCTTGGTCATTTTAATTAAGCAGGGTATGACGTTTTCAGGGGTACATAATCATTTTGTTGGGTTTTATTTTTATATTTTACTTGTTGTAATTACTTGGGCCGAATAACTAATTGGGATTTTTACTCTAGCATATTAAAGCGTCATTCTTAGATGAAGTTGGCCTTTTTTGACTTGGTGGCAAGAGTTTCACCTCAATTGGTTTTATTTATTCTATGTATTTTATTTTTAAGCCCCTGAGCCAAGTCATTTTTCCCATATGTTATTATTTTTCCCTACAAGTTTTTAAGCAAATCGACCCATCTATAATAAAGTCAGATATAACATCTTTCCCCCACTTTTAGCATACTTATTGCAAGCAATTACATGGTTATACATGATTGTATGTTGTAAGGGTAACGAGTTAAAAATTTTAGGTGTTATTATTGAACTATGTTCAGATAGAAATAATATGTAGATATTTCGCATTTACCACTTAGATATATGTAATATTTTCAACTCATTATTGGTGTTGGGATATGTTGTTTGGCCATTGGTATACTTGAACATATGATGAAGGGTTATCGGTTTCAATTTTATATTCCAAATCAGTACCAAAAAATCCTTAGATAAAGACAAGGATTGCCAATGCTAGTGTCATTGTTTTGAGTCAAGTTTAAACTTGAATTCCAGTTATGTAATTTGTTGAATTTTTTGTTTTAGATTCTATGGATTTTAGGAATGTGTTATGTGTCCATGTTTCTCATGTCCACGTCCTAAAAGTTTGAAGGCTTGACTCCATCACCTAGTTGATTATTGGTGGTGGTGAGGGCCACCAATTGGGAGGGCATAAGATGGGTTTGGTTAGTTCATATGAGGATGCATATCTCGATTGGTTTCATTTAGTTACTATATTTGATCTTGATTTCTTTCCATTTGAATAAAATCTCTGGTAGCATGCTATATTTAATTTTCACTATTTATTTATTTTATATATCAAGTCTTATAAATGCCAAGCTATTAATTACTTGGTATATTGGACAAAGCTAGAAATATAAATATACTTACAACATTGACGTATATTGATCATTAGTTAATTATTATTTTCTTTCTTTTCCATTATTATGTGGTTTAGATGTTACAATTTTCAAGTTGGGTTAAGTATATTGTACACTTGTAAAATTATAAATGATCGGATGAATTAAAAGGGTAAGCAATTATCAAATTGAAATTCATTGTTAAATTAATTAATTATGGTGTTAGTGATTAGTTTGGTTAGCTAAAAGTTATTTAGTTTGTGGAGAATATAATAAATGCTAGTTAGATGTATATACAAATTGAATTTTTATTCCCTTAATTATTCATATTAAGACTATAGTTTTAATTTATTTAATAGTCACTAAACTTTGACCATATTGAATAAGAAAATAGGTTTTGTAGAATTTATAAAATGTTGTACATGCAAGTTGGTATGCATCATAATTTGTTCATTTTGATGTATTGAGATACACTATATATGACATTTGAATGCATTTGTATATAAGTTCTTAATATGACATGATTAAGCTTGCCATTGACAAGATTTAGCTTGTTATTGAAACTTATTTTCCTTTAAGATTTGTTTTATTTATTTTTCTCCCTTGGCAAGCTAAAACCAAGAGAAATTAGGATTGAATTCAATCATTAAGATAAGAATGTAAATAGTTTTACTTGCTTAGATTGAGCATCTTTATTTCAGTTAAAATTCTCTTAGTTTTATTATTGAAATTCTATAAAATTTATCATGGTCAAAGTGAATGCATATTGATAGTGTTAGATGGCTATTTTATACTGAAAGTGTGTAGCACTTGGGTTCCTAAGTTATGAATTAATTTAAAATTTAATAAGAATAAATTAGTAAATTTCTATTTTTAATATGGTTCATCCTTCTTACTTGGTTGCTCATGAACTAATATATGAATGATGGAAGGTCACTAAATTGACACTATAGTGTCAATATGACTTCAAGATATATTAAATAAGGTTTATTCTGTTTCAATAAAATTTGATTTTAATAATAATAAATGATCTCCTATTTATCCTAATGTTCAAATGTTATTAATAACTTGAATATTTATTTCAAGTATCCCAAGTATGATAAGATTATAGGTATTCCAACCTATACTCAGGATTCTATAGATGTGAGATACTTAGGTAGGGTAAAGACACCTAAGAGGTTATATTGGGAAGACAGTTGCCCTTATATATGTTGAGACCTATCCATATGTACCTACATATAGATATGCCTTGAGATGGATGCAAAAACTAATATGTAATGAACCCAAAAACTATCAAGATAATATAATTATCAATAGGCCAAAATATGAAACAATAAATTGTATTGATTTATATTGAATGACTTGAAATATTGACAACCCAAACCATGCTTAAATAAACCTCAAATTGGAAATTAGAGTTTACATGTAAAATTTGAAAAAAAAAAAAACTAAAATCTAAAAAAACATCTATTTTAGCAGCTGTTATTTATAGTAGTTTCACATTTAAGTGCGCATAGCGCTACAAATGTCTTGAAATATTCTACATGCTAAAATTAGTCTATGGGACGAAATTCAACTGAAGTTAACCTCCGGTCCTAAAAATATACAATTTCTAAAAAAAAAATCATGAAAATATAATTAAATCACAATTTCAGACCCTCAGATGATCACGTATGGTCTCTTAAAAATATTGAAAACATCTCCGGGTAGGCTAAACTACCTAAGACAACAACAAACTTTTTGAGATTGTCATTTTGGTATATGGAAGAACTCAAACGGAGTTACGAGTCAAAAGTTATGACTTCCTAAAGGTTGGCCTATTTTTCGACATCAATATGGGAACAATATTCCTTATAGAATATGCTATAAATAATTTACCTAATTAAAGTTTTACATACACATGATTTTGGTTATGGGATGTAGTCTCAATACAATGAAGTAATAAGTTTCTATACATAATAGAATACGCCGTAGTGGGTCCCACTCTTAACCCTGTTTTGTAACCCTAAAGTAACAAAACTAAAAAAAATGATTTTGTTTCATTAATAGTTAAGCTTAATGCATGACGGATAAAAGCACACTCTCAGCGCATTGGAATCCCTCTATAGGCTTGCGTATGTGCTTACCCTACGTGTTTAGTTGCAACCTCGATCAATGACAAAATCCTTAACACCTCTATTAATTTACAAAGAATATTATCTATATTTTTTTGTACTTTACAATATTAAATTTTAATTCTAATGTGACTTCAAATTTATTTATATTATAACATATATTTTTAAAATATATATTCGAACGTGACAGCAACATACATTAACAAGGTTCATCTTATTTCATGTACGCAAACCATTATATAATGCTTTCTTACATGAATAGAGCCGGGTCATTCAATGCTTAACATTTTTTTCATGCACCTAAATGTGAGTGGTTTTATATCACATAGTAATGTAAAAATACTTACATAATTACATCCAAAAATATCCGTTAATCTACATTAATTGTAGAAATACGATTGATCTTAAAACCGAGTCATACAAAATAACATAGAATAGGGAAGGATCGAACTTGTGTTTCTCAAGAGTCGAGATAGGAGAGAAGCATTAAATGTCGTGATAGTGATTTAAAAAAATTCTATCAACTTATTTTTCTTACTTTTCATTTTTAAAATAAAAATGGTAATTTATTTTTACCCCACTGAAAACTCAATTGGATTTACTTTATGATACACGCACGCACTCTATCAGCTATTTTGTTTTTGTTTTTTTTTTCAAGAGGATAGAAAACGGACAGCTATAGCATGAGATAACAATAATACCCATGAAAGCCATGGACCAGGTCTGATATATAATGATTTTTATGTTTTAAAATAAATGAGAATGGTCCGAGTGATCATTTTTGTTAAAAAAAACAATATATAAATTTTTCCTTCTGGACAAAGATGCTTTCAGTGGTGGGAGAAGAGATGATAACGAATTTATAGGATGGTTTAAAATTCTGTTATGGACTAATAATTATTAAAATAATACTAGGTATTAATTATCGTAGTGTTAAAGGTAAGACATAAATATGTATACTTATATCATAATTGTTATCCCATCCCACAGAGACATTGCGGGATTTTTTTAAATTTTCCTCTCGCATATTTGTACTTTTGCTGGGTGAAGGTGACTGATGAGTGGTGACTGGTGAGGTCAAGAGTTGCTTGGGCTTGGCGATGTTACAGATTTTGGGGGTTAACACGTAGTGGATGTCCTTTCTTTGGAAAAGGGAAGGACCCATGTTGAGAGTACTCGTTTTGAAAGGGGAAGGGACCATATTCGGTCCCGCAGCACTCCACCTGTCGGTCCCCACAATCTCTCTAAGCCCACAAATGCATCCCTTCAAAAGCTTTGCAAATCTTCATTCTCCATTTACATTTTAACTGACCGAGCATTTTAATTTTTGTCATTGTTGGGATAAATGTTTAGACCTATCGTCTAGAAGGTTGTCAAATCCAGTGTCGGACAAGATGTCCAGGACACAAACGCTTCCGTTCTCCAACGACATCACCGGATTCGGTGTTAGAGTCATCTCCGATTGATGTCGTCAATTGAATGTCAAGATTTATTGTACTCGTACAGCGATTCTTTTGGTACTGAAATAGAAAATTTTAAAAATATATTCATGACTCAACTGTGATTGATGTTACTCTATCGTAGGCATTTTTGGGGTACTGAAATGAAATAAAATCAGATTAGCTTAGTAAATGGTTTTGTTTCACTATTACAATTTGATTTTATATTATTTTTCATAAGTTATTTTATACTCTATAGTACATTTTTATACTATTTAATTGTATTTTCAAAACTGTTATTTTCACATTCGCTACATGATTGGTAGATTGAGCACATTAGTGATAATTATATTTTGATTAGATTATATTTTGACTAACTTCTCCACCTATGAATTATGTTATGAATGAGGTAATTTAGTTATCATAATTTATTAGTGATTTTGATTCATTTTTAATATTTTATATTGTTCAAATTAATTATATTATTATCATGTCGTTCATGAGTTGTTAATGTCGTTTGTGGCTGCAGGTATAGGTATATGAACTAGGTTGGTGGTGGATTCCGATAATCAAGGTAATAAAAGACAAAAGTAATGAATAGTCAAATGATATAAACATAGGTAAAAGGGATAATATGCATCAACCATCTAGTCATTTGTACAACAATAATATGTCGTGTTGTTCTTTCTTTTAATTGTGTTGTCCCGCTCACTTTTAAAAATTACTTTTTATTATCTTATTATTATTCATTTGACTTTGATCGTCTTTGTGCCTAATTGTTAAATTGATTGGTGTCTTGATTCCTCCTACCTTCATTTCAATTGTCATATGTTTGGACCACTTTCTTGGTCAGTTATGTTGCTGGGTTTGTTATCTTGATGTTTAATTCATGATCGATTGACAATGTTGGTTTGACTTCTTGTTTATTTTTTTGATCTACCTTACATAGGACCCTAAGGTTGTTTTTCCAACATTTTTTTTTGCTTAATGATTTTTTAAGTGGAGAGGGTCATGGGCCTTTGACATTTTAAAAAAAGGGGTCATAATGACCGAAATCTTGGTCGATGGGATTAAGATAAGAACACCATCATTTGGAAAAATTTGGCTCTCCTCCCATGGTCCCACCTTAAGTAGTTAGGTGACAGAGGCATAGGAGCAACAATTGGGAGAAATAGAGAAAAACCCTAGCAGGGAGGAAATGGTTGTAGCTATGAGTAATGGGGCTTGAAAACCCTGCAAGGAGAGAGGAAGGAGAATGGAGCAGCGTGAGCCATGAGAAATAAAGAGGGAGGAAAACACAGTCTTTGAGGGAAAGAAACAAGAAAATAAAATAAAATTCGTTCTACTTCTAGAGTACAAGATTACTCATAGGTAAGTGATGCATTATTTTGGAAAAGGAAAAAGAATGAATGTGTATTTATTAATATTGGGCAAGCAAAAAAATTAAATTATTTACATTATCATGAAGAAGCCTAAGAACTTCGAAATGAACCTACAAAGCCCATATTGATTTATATCAATATGAATCTTTTCTTGTTATTCATTATTTAAAATTTATGGGTATGATGAATTGGTACAATCAAACTATTTAGTTTTTTGGGTTTAAAAGATATGTCTGAAATTTCTCTTTCAAAACTCAAGTCGTTGTAAAACCCTTTTTATTTACGCCGTGAATATACTTGTTTCTACTATAAGTGTTTGGTCATTTTGATTAACCAAGGTATGATGTTTTTAGTTGTATATAATCATTTTTTGGGGTTTTGTTTTCGTCTTTTACATGTTGTAAATGCTTGGGCTAAATAGCTATTTGAGATTTTTACCCTAGCATATTAATGCATCATTCTTGGATGAAGTTGGTGTTGTTTGACCTAGGGGCAAGAGTTTCACCTCAATTGGTTTTATTTATTCTATGCATTTTATTTTTAAGCACCTAAGCCAACTTGTTTTTCATGGATGTTATTCTTTTTTCCAGCAAGTTCTTAAAGAAATCAACCCATCTATAATAAGGTCAATTATAACATTTTTCCCTCCATTTTTCACATTCTTGTTGCAAGCAATTAAATGATTGTACATGATTGTATGGCATAAGAGTAACGACTTAAAATTTCTAGGTGTTTTTATTGAACTAGGTTTAGATACAAATAATATGTGAATGTTTCACATTTACCTCTTGGATGTATATAATGTTTTCACCTTATTATTGGTGTTAGGCTATGTTTTTTTGCCATTGGTATACTTGAAAATATGATGAAGGGTTATCAATTTTGATTTTATATTCTAAATCTCTATTAAAAAACCCTTAAGATAAAGACAAGGATTACCAATGTTAGTGTGACTATTTTGAATCAAGTTTAAACTTGAATTTTAGTTATGAATTTATTATTTGTTGAATATTTAGTTGTAGCTTCTATGGATTTTAGTGATGGCATATGTGTCCCTGTTTCTCATGTCCATGTCTTGAAAGCTCAAAGGCCAGACTCCACCACCCAGCTGATGGTTGAGGGTGGTGAGGGCCACCAACCTGGGGGTATAGGATGGGTCAAGTTGATTTGTATGAAGATGAATATCTTGGTTAGGTTCATTTAGTTACTTGATTTGATCTTGGTTGCTTTGATGCAAAAAAAATAGGCCAATCTTTTAGAGGCCATAGATTTTGATTCGTAGATCCGTTTGAGCTCTTTCATATGCCAAAACGTCTGTCTCAAAAAGTTTAATGTTATTCTAAGCCACCCTATCTATTTAGAGTTTATTTTTATATTTTTGTGAGGCCATACATGATCATTTGAGGGTCTTAAATTATTGTTTAATGAATATTTGGGTAATTTCTTATTTTTAAAAATTATATATTTTTAGGTTCAGACATCAAATTCATTTAGATTTCATTTGATGGGTTAATTTTAGTATTTATGATATTTCAGAATATTTTTAAAGTTGTGTGTGTTTGCATGCAAAACTTACTATAAATAAAACTTGCAAAAAAATATTTTTTAGATTTTAGTTTTTTTAAACTTTTGCATGTCAAATCTAAATTCCCAGTTGAGGCTTATTTAAGCATGGTTTGCGTTTGTAATTATTTCAATTCATTTAATAAAAATCAATACAAATTATTGTTCAAAATCTTGGTTTATTGGTAATTTTATTATCTTGATAGTTTTCAAGTTCATTATCCGGTATCAAAACAAGTTCAAATATTGAAAGAGTAAAGAATGGTGAGATGATGAGGAGGTATTGCATAAATGATCTGGACTATACAAGATCTATAGAGGCAAGTGAAATAATTAACCAAGGTTATCACCAATCAGATGAGAAGACAAGATGGTGATGAGGAAGACACAGATCATGATGAAGAAATTTAGCAAGAAGAAGAATAACAAGATTAGCCACTATCATTGGAAGAGAGGATGGTTTAGGGTTTAGAAGGAAGGAATGAAGGGATCAAGGCTGATATTTCAAATTATGGAGGTAGTTTAAAATTGAAGGAGTTAATAGATTAGATGAATAACATGGATAAATTCATCGAGTGAAAGACTATGAGAGAAGACAAGAAGGTAAAATTTGCATGCATGAAATTGAAAGGTTATCTAATGATTTGGTGGGATCACCTATAGAATGAGGGATAGAGAAAAAGTAAAAAGAAGATTAATTCATGGAAAAAGATGGAGAAAAAACTAAGGGAATAAAATCTTCCTATTGATTATACACACACCCTATACAAAAGATTTTAGAATTTGAAGCAAAAAGATCAGAATATACAGATGAATTTTATAATTTTTCCATACGATTGGAATATGATGAAGCCAAGGGCAAATGGTTGCAAGGTATGAAAATGGTTTGAAATTTTCTATTCAAGATGAATTAAGCATGAATATAATACTTTTCATAGAGGAGGCTTATCAATTAGCTTTAAAGGCGAAAGAAAAACAAGATAGAACAAATTTCATAAAAATGTCTTTTTGTCCAAGAAGATGCAGATCCCCTCTAAATAGGGGACGAAATAGGTCTAATACCAATAGAGTTAAATCATCATGTGGTGTAGAGAGGCAAGATGATAATAAGTAAGGGTATTAATACCAACAAAGAGGAAGAGTATTTCAGAGAGGACGAGGTTACATTGGTGCTAGAGGATGGTTTCTAAATCAACATAAATATTTTATTTGTTATAGATGTGGAGAAGGGCATAGAGCATTTGAGTGTCCATGCTACCAAGATCAATAATGGAGGCAAGAAGATCACCTAGGTGTGAATCTAGTTGATGTTGAGATAAAGAAAAAAATATTGGAGTTGCACCTATAGATGTTGGAGAGAATCTCATGATAAGAAGAACCATGATCGCTTCAAGGAAAGAACAAGTGCATAATAAAGAAGGTGGTGATGCATGGCTACAATTAAATATTTTTTGAATAAGATGTACTTTGGGTGGAAAGGTATGCAAAGTAATTATAGATGGTGGTAGTTATGAAAATATAATTTTTAAAGAAATGATAGATAAACTAAATTTGCAATGTGAAAAGCATCTTAATCTTTGTTGTATTTCATGGTTTAAGAAAGGGAATGTGGTTTTAGTAGACAAAAGGTGCTTGATAAAGTTTTCTATAATTTTTTTTATAATGATGAAATATGGTGTGATTTAATTTAGATGGATGCATGTCATGTGTTATTAGGAAGATTGTGGTAATTTGACAAGAAAGTAACCGATGATGGAGAAAATTATAGATACACTTTTTGGAAACGTGGTACAAAGGTAGTTTTTTTACCTCTTAAAGAGAAAGAGAAGGTAGAAATCATGCTCTCAATTAAATAGTTTATCCAAGATATGAAGGTAACAGGGTGTTTTTATGTGTTAGTAGCAAAGAATGAAGACAAAAAAATGATGCAAATACCAATAGAAGTAGTAAAAGTGTTGAAAGAATATGCAGATGTTATGCTTGATGAGTTATTTGATGGTTTATCATTGAAGAGAGATATTCAACATCACATTAATTTGATTCCAGATCAACTCTAACTAATCAAGTAGATTATAGGATGAGTCCAATAGAACATGCATACTTAAATAAATAGGTTACTAAATTTATAAGAAAGAAGGTGATAAGAGAGAGTATGAGTTCATGTGCATCAGCATTACTAACTCCCAAGAAAGATGGAGGATGGAGGATGTGTGTGGATAGTAGGGCAATTAATAAATTAATAATCAAATTTAGGTTTCCTATACTGCATTTAGATGATATGATGGATGTGCTTGTAGGAGCAAAATATTTTACTAAGATTGATCTGAAGAGTGGATATTATCATATTTGAATTCATGAAGGAAATGAGTAGAAAAATGAATTCAAGACTAGGGATGGCTTATATGAGTCGATGGTGATGCCCTTCAAATTATTTAATGCACTTAGCACATTTATGAGGGTGATGAATATAGTGTTACGAGAATATATTAGTAAGTTTATGGTTGTTTGTGTTGATGAAATTTTGATATTCAATAAGACTAAAGAAGATCACTTAAAACATTTGAGAATGGTATTAGATTTGTTAAGAAATAAAAAATTGTATGAAAATTTGAAGAAGTGTAGGTTTATGAATAATAGTTTGGTATTTTTGGAATTTATAATTTCCTTAGATGGTGTGAGAATGGATGAAAAAAAGACAAAGACAATGGTTGAGTGGCCTATTCCAAAAAGCATTATAGGGGTAAAAAGTTTCCATGATTTGACAACATTTTACAGAGAATTTATTGAAAATTTTAGTAGTATTGTGACACCAATAACATATTGCATGAGAGGGAAGAAATTTTCATGGACTAGACCATCCACAAAAAGCTTTAAATTTTAAAATAAAAATATTATAGAAAGACCAATTTTAGCATTACCATATTTTGACAAAGTTTTTGATGTTGATTGCGATGCTTCATTTGTGGGAATTAACACTGTCCTGGGTGAGTCACGAAAAAAATCCACTAACATATTTCAATGATAAATTGAATGAGGTAAGAATAACTTATTCTACCTATGATGCTGAACTTATGTAATTGTACATGTATTAAGACATTGGAGGCTTTACTGGGTACCTAAGGAGTTTATCCTATTTATAGATCATGAGGCTTTGAAGTACATGAATACACAAAATAAGTTGAATAGTAGACATGCAAAGTGGGTTTATTTCTTGCAGGGGCATAAATATATTTTGAAACATAAATATGGAAAAGAGAATCAAGTAAATGATCCATTAAGTAGATGAGTAGCGTTATAACTACTATAGTGAGTGAAGTAGTTGGATTTGAAGCTGCCAAATAATTATATGATACTAATCCATATTTTGGAAAGGTAGTTGAGTAGTGCAGTAATCCATTAATATTTGTTACAAATATGATTCATGATGATTATCTTATGTAGGAAGGTTATTTCTTCAAAGGGAAACAATTATGCATTCCATTTGGGTCTCTACAAGACAATATAATAAGATAATTACATAATGGTAGTTTGGCTGGACATTTTGGTAAGATGAAGATAATAGATTTGGTGGAGGAAAAGTAATTTCTGCCAAAGATGAAGAGATATGTGACAAGGTATGTTTCAAGATACAAAATATGTTACGTGGCCACAAGATATGCACAAAATATTGGACTATGCATGCCATTACCAGTTTCAATTGGACTGTGGATAGATTTGAGTATGGATTTTGTGTTGGGATAACCAAACACATAGAGAGGTAATGATTCATTTTTATTTTTTTTTGTATATAGATTTTATAAGATGGTTCATTTCATTACATTTAAGAAAACCAATGATGCCACTAGAGTTGCAGAATTATTTTTTAAGAATATTGTGAAATTTCTTGGTGTTCCAAAAACTATTACTTCAGATAGGGACACAAATATTTTAAGTCATTTATGGAAGACTTTGTGGAAGAATATGGGTACTAAGATATAATTTAGTAGTTCATATCACCCAAAAATAGATAGACAAACAAAGGTAGTGAATAGGAGCATGAAAATTTTGTTGAGATGCATAGGGGGAGAGAAGCCCAAGCAGTAAGACTTGGCTTTACCATAAATTGAGTTTGTATATAATAGTTTAGTGAATAGATCAATAGGAAAGTCACCATTTCAAATTTTATATAGAAAAAATATTACGAGTATTTTAGATTTGGTACAATTACCAATTGCAGATTGAGTTAGTGATGATGCATAAATATTTGCTAAATATATGCAACAGTTACAAGGAATAAGAAGAAATTTGCAAAAAAGTAATGATCAATATAAATAAATAATAGCTATCAGAAGAAGACCAAAGTTATTTGAAAAATGACAGTTAGTAATGGTTTACTCGAAGAAAGAAAGATTTTCAAAAGGCACTACATCAAGTTGAAGTACAAGAAAATTAGACCATGCAAAATTATGAATAAAATCAATGACAATGCTTATGAGGTGAGCAGTTTACCACAAAATTTTGATATCTCTCTAGTATTTAATGTTTCATATTTATATGAATTCCATGGAGAATATGGAGAAGGTGACGAAGATGAATAATTAAATTGAGAGAGCAGGTTCCAAAGAAGAAGAAAAAAAAGTGCAGGTTTTGGATATGAAGATAGTGAGCACAAGGCAAAGGAATTATAATAGGTATTTGGTTTAGTGAGAGGGACTGTAGCAAGAAGACAACACTTAGATTATATAATTGGAGAGAAAGTAGATTAAAAAATAAAAATCACATAAGTATAATCAGGCAACTCGCAGGAGTTGAGTTGTTTTCAAACAAAGGAGAATGATGTAAAATAAATAGGCCAATCTTTCAGAGGCCATAACTTTAGATCCGTAACTCCATTTGAGAACTTCCACATGTCAAAATTACCATCTCAAAAATTTTGACGCTGACCTAAGCCACCTTATCCGCTTAGATTTGATTTTGATATTTTCTTGGAGGCCATATGTGATCATCTGAGGATCTGAAATTACCGTTTAATGAATTTTTCAAGAATTTCTTATTTTAGAAATTGTATATTTTTAGGTCCGAATGTCAACTTAAGTTGAATTTCATTCGATATGTTAATTTTAACATTTATGATATTTTGGGAGATTTTTAGAGATGCGTGTGCTTGCATGTGAAACTTACTATAAATAGCAACAGCTAAAAATAGACATTTTGCATATTTTATTTTTTTTGAATTTTTGCATGCTAACTCTAAATTCTAAAATTGAGGCTTATTTAAGCATGGTTTGGGTTTGTGATTAATTTAAGTCATTCAATAAAACTCAATACATTTTATTGTTCATAATCTTAACCTATTGGTAATTTTAATGTCTTGATAGTTTTTGGGTTCATTATGCTTTCCATTTGAAGAAAATCTTTGGTAGCAATTTATGTTTAATTTCCACGACTTATTTGTTTTCCATAGCAAGTCTTATAAATACCAAGCTATTAATTGGTTGATATGCCAAAAAAAATTAGAAATATAACTATACTTGCAACATTGACATATATAGATCTATAATTAGTTATTATTTTATTTCTTTTCCATTATTATGTGGTTTATATGTTTCAAATTTCAATTTGGGTTAAGTATATTGTACACTTGTTAAATTATAAATGATTAGATGAATTGAAAGGCTAAGCAATTATCAGCTTGAATTTCATCATTCAATTAATTAATTATGGCGTGAGTGAATCTTTTGGTTTACTAAAAATTATTAATTAATTTGGGTAAAATATAACAAATGCTAGTTGGATGCATACAAATACTGAATTTTTATTCCCTTGTTTACTCATATTAAGATTGTAATTTTAATTATTTAATAGTGACTATTAAAGTTGAGACCATAATTGCAGAAGAACATAATTTTTGTAGAATTTATAAAATGTTGTAAATGCATGTTGGTATGCATTATAATAAGATTATTTTGATGTATTGAGATACATTATGTATGAGGTTTGAACGCAAGTGTACATATGTTCTTAATATGACATGATTAAGCTTGTCATTGACCAGATTTAGCTTGTTATCGAAACTTCTTTTTATTTAAGATTTGTTTGATTTTTGGTTTTCCCTTGGCATACTAAAACCAAGCCTAATTAGGATTGAATTTAGTGATTAAGATAAGAATGTAAATAATTCAAGATACTTAGATTCAACATCTTTCTTTGAGTAGAAAGTCTCTTAGTTTTATTATTGAAATTGTATAAATTATATCATGGTCAAAGTGAATGCATATTGATAATGTTAGATGACTATTTCATACTAAAGTGTGTAACACTTGGGTTCCTAAGTTATGAATTAATTTTAAATATAATAAGAATAGATTAGCAAATTATTATTGTTAATATGGTTCATACTTCTTAGTTGGTTGTTTATTAACTAATATATCAATGATGGAAGGTGACACTATGTGTCAATATGACTTCAAGATATATTTAAGAAGGTTCATCTTTGGGTTATATATTTATTTGATTTTAAGAGGTTAATTTAGCAAAGAGCATGCTTTGGTTGAAAATGAAAATAGACCCACTTAAGTGTTGTAACATGAATATGAATAAGTTATTGTTGGAGTAAATGATTTTAAAGTTATTAGAAGATTTATTAAGAGAAGTTAGCCATAAATGTCGAACCCCATTTTTTCTAAGCCCATGTTGAAAGTACACGTGGGGGTTAAAATGGAGGGGGTTACAAAGAAGGAGGTTAAAACAAGCTAAGCGTTACATGGTAATGATATGATGCTCATTTATGTGATGACATTGGTCTGTGACAAGACCATGACAAATTAATTAGATTACAACAATGAATTGATTTGTATAATATGCTTAGTGATACTTGTGAAAGTATGAAATACTATGATTATTAAAACTTATAGATCACGGTACAATGATATAAAATGGATAATATTATATTAAGATTTTATCTTACACAAAGTTTATTTAGTTCAAAGATTTCAAAGGATTTTATAAATATACTTTCCAATTGTTGATTTTTATTTTAAAATATTGTGAACAAGGTTGATTAAGTTAGATAGTGTCATGATATACATTGAATCATGACTTGTAAATGAATGTCATAACATCTGAGTTTAAGAATAATATATGATCTCTTATTGATCCTAACGTTCAAATGTCATTAATACCCTGAAAACTTATCTCAAGTATCCCAAGTACAATAAGAATATAGGTACCCCAACCTATACCTGATCTTCTGTAGCTGTGAGATACTTAGGTAGGGTAAAGACACCTAGGAGATCCTATTGGGGGTTGGGACCTATCCATATGGACCTACATATAGATATGCCCTGAGATGGATGCAAAAACTAAGACAACATTCGTCCCTATAGAATCTGTGAGAGATAATTTTCCTAGTTAAGGTTTTACATACACATGATTTTGATTATGGGTTGTGGGCTCAATATGATGAAGTAACAAGTGAATACACATAACAAAAGATGTCATAGTGGGTCCTACTCTTAACCCTATTTTGTAACCCAAACATAACAATACTAAAAAAAATTGAGGTTGTTTTAGTAACAATTAAGCTCAGTACATGAGGGCTAAAAGTGTACTCTCAACATACTTGCAGTGCTCTGTACGCTGGTTGTACATGCTTACCTTGTGTGTTCAGTTGTAGCATTGATCACTGACAAAACCACTGACACCTCGATTAATCAACAAGTATTATCTATATTTTTTATACTTTACAATATTAAATATTAATTATTAACATCATTTCAAATTTACTTATATTATAAAATATATATTTTAAATATATATTCGAAAGTGATAACAATATACTTTAACAAGGCTCATCCTATTTCACATACGCAAACCACTATAAAATGATCTTTGACGTCAGTAGAACATAGTCATTCAACACTTCACATTTTTTTCATGTACGAAATATAAATATGAATAATTTTATATCACACGGTGATGTAAAAATACTTATATGATCACATCCAAAAATATTCATTATAGTCAACATTGATTGTGGAGATGCTATTGGCCATTCAAATTTTAAAATTTGTTCAAGACACAAATACATAGTAACATAGAATCGAGAAGGATCAAACTTGTGTTTCTCAAGATTAAGCACAAGACTCAAGCTAGGAGAGAAGCATTGAATGTAGTGATAGTGATTTACAAGTTTTCTATTGGTCAATGGGATTAAGATAGGAACACCATCTTTTGGAAAATTTTGGCTCTCCTCCCATTTTCCAACCTTACGTAGTTAGGTGACGGAGGCATAGGATAAACAATTGAGAGAAATAGAAAAAAATGCTAGGAGGGAGGAAATGGTTGTATCTATGAGTAATGGGGCTTGAAAATCTTGCAAGGAGAGAGGAAGTAGAATGGAGCAGTGTGAGCCATGGGAAATAAATAGGGAGGAACACAAAGTATTTGAGGGAAAGAAACAAGAAAATCAGATCAAATCCACTCTACTTCTAGAGTACAAGATTACTCATAGGTAAGTGATGCATTATTTTGTTAAAGGAAAAAGAATAAATGTCTATTTATTAATATTGGGCAAGCAAATAAAATATATCATTTACAACCTCATGAAGAATCCTTAGAACTTCCAAATGAGACTACAAGGCCCCAGATTAATTTATATCAATATGACTATTTTCTTGCTATTCATTATTTAAAATTTATGGGTATGATCAATTAGTGCAATCAAGTTATTTAGATTTTTGGGTTTAAAACCTATGTCTGAAATTTCTCCTTCAAAACTCAAGTCATTGTTAAACCATTTTTATTTAAGCTGTGAATATACTTGTTTGTACTATAAGTGTTTGGTCATTTCGATTAACCAAGGTATGATGTTTTTAGCTGTACATAATCATTTTGTTGGGTTTTATTTTGATCTTTTACATGTTGTAAATGCTTGGGCTGAATAGCTATTTGAGATTTTTACCCTAGAATATTAATGCATCACTCTTAGACGAAGTTGGTGTTGTTTGACTTGGAGGCAATAGTTTCACCTCAATTTGTTTTATTTATTCGATGTATTTTATTTTTAAGCACCTAAGCCAACTTGTTTTTCATGGATGCTATTATTTTTGCTTGCAATTTCTTAAAAAAATCAACTCATCTATAATAAGGTCACTTATAACATTTTCCCCTTCATTTCTCACATACTTTTTGCAAGCAATTAAATGATTGTACCTGATTGTATGGCATAAGGGTAATGACTTAAAATTTATAGGTGTTTTTATTGAACTAGGTTTATATACAAACAATATGTGAATGTTTCACATTTACCTCTTGGATGTATATAATGTTTTCACCTTATTTTTGGTGTTAGGCTATGTTTTTTGGCAATTGGTATACTTGAATATATGATGAAGCGTTATCAGTTTTTATTTTATATTCTAAATCAGTACTAAAAAACCCTTAAGATAAAGACACGGATTACCAATGTTAGTGTGACTATTTTGAATCAAGTTTAAACTTCAAATTTAGTTATGCATTTATTATTTGTTGAATATTTAGTTGTAGCTTCTATGGATTTTAGTGATGGCTTATGTGTCCTTGTTTCTCATGTCCATGTCTTGAAAGATTGAAGGCCAGACTCCACCACCTAGCTGATGGTTGAGGGTGGTGAGGGCCACCAACTAGGGGGTATAGGATGGGTCTGGTTGATTTGTATGAAGATGAATATCTTGGTTAGTTTCATTTAGTTACTTGATTTGATCTTGGTTGCTTTGATGCAGAAAAAATAGGCCAATCTTTCAGAGGCCATAGATTTTGATTCGTAGATCTATTTGAGCTCTTTCATATGCCAAAATGATCGTCTCAATTTTTTTGATGTTATTATAAGCCACCCTATCTACTTATAGTTTATTTTGATTTTTTTTTGAGGACATACATGATCATTTGAGGGTCTTAAATTATCATTTAATGAATTATTTAGGAATTTCTTATTTTTAAAAATTGTATATTTTTAGGTTCGAACATCAAATTCAATTGAATTTCATTTGATAGGTTAATTTTAGTATTTATTATATTTTAGGATATTTTTTAAGTTGTGTGTGCTTGCATGCAAAATTTACAATAAATAAATGTTGCTAAAAAAATATTTTTTAGATTTTAGTTTTTTTTTAAATTTTTGTATTTTAGAGTGAATCTATTTGAGGTTGAGATAAAGAAAAAAAAATTGAAGTTGCACCTATAGATGTTGGAGAAAATCTCATGATGAGAAGAACTATGATCACTTCAACGAAAGAACAAGTACATAATAAAGAAGGTGGTGATGCATGGCTACAATTAAATATTTTTCGAACAAGATGTACTTCAGGTGGAAAGGTAAGCAAATTAATTATAGATGGTGGTAATTGTGAAAATATGGTTTTTAAAGAAATGATAGATAAACTAAATTTGCAATGTGAAAAGCATCTTAATCCTTATTTTATTTCATGGTTTAAGAAATGGAATGAGGTTATAGTAGACAAAAGGTGCTTAATTAAGTTTTCTATACAAAAAATTTATAATGATGAAATATGGTATGATGTTATTCTGATGGATGCATGTCATGTGTTATTGGGAAGATTGTGGCAATTTGACAAGAAAGTAACTGATGATAGAGAAAATAACAGATACACTTTTTGGAAAGGTGTTACAAAGGTAGTTTTGTTACCTCTTAAAGGTGAAGAGAAGGTAGAAAGCATGCTCTCAATTAAATAATTAATCTAAGATATGCAGGTAACAAGATGTTTTTATGTGTTAGTAGCAAAGAATGAAGACACAAAAATGATAAAAATAACAACAAAAGTAGTAAAAGTGTTGAAAGAATATGCAGATGTTATGCCTGATGAAATATCAGATGGTTTACCATCGAAGATAGATATTCAACATCACATTAATTTGATTCCAGATCAACTCTACCCAATCAAGTAGATTATAGAATGAGTCCAATAGAACATGCAAAATTAAATAAATAGGTTATGAAATTTCTAAGAAAGAAGGTGATAAGAGAGAGTATGAGTCTATGTGCAATATAAACATTAGAAACTCCAAATAAACATGGCGGATGGAGGATGTGTGTGGATAGTAGGGCAATTAATAAAATATTAATCAAGTATAGGTTTCCTATACCACATTTAGATGATATGTTAGATGTGTTTGCAAGATCAAAATATTTTACTTAGATTGATCTGAGGAGAGGATATTATCAGATTTGAATTCATGAAGGAGATGAGTAGAAAAATGAATTCAAGACTAGGGATGGTTTATATGAGTGGATGGTGAAGCTCTTCAACTTATCTAATGTACTTAACACATGTATGATGGTCATGAATATAGTGTTACAAGAATATATTGGTAAGTTTGTGGTTGTTTATGTTGATGAGATTTTGATATTCAGTAAGACTAAAAAAGAACACTTACAACATTTGAGAATGGTATTAGATTTGTTAAGAAATAAAAAATTGTATGAAAATTTAAAGAAGTGTAGGTTTGTGTATAATAGTTTAGTATTTTTGGAATTTATAGTTTCAGTAGATGGTGTGAGAATGGATGAAAAAAGGATAAAGACAATGGTTGAGTGGCCTATTCCAAAAAGTATTACAGAGGTAAGAAGTTTCCATGGTTTAGTAACTTTTTGCAGAAAAATTATTGAAATTTTTAGTAGTAGCGTGACTCCAATAACATATTGCATGAGAGGGAAGAAATTTGCATGGATTAGAGCATCACAAAAAGCTTTAAATTTTTGAAGAAAAAGATTATAGAAATACCAATTTTAGCATTACCATATTTTAACAAAGTGTTTGATGTTGATTGTAAAGCTTCATTTGTGAGAATTAGTGTTGTCTTGTGTCAAAAAAAAAAGCCACTAACATATTTCAGTGATAAATTGAATGAGGTAAGAATGAAGTATACTACCTATGATGTTGAAATTTATGTAATTGTACAAGTATTAAGACATTGGAGGCTTTACTAGGTGCCTAAAGAGTTTAACCTATTTATAGATCATGAGGCTTTGAAGTATGTGAATACACAAAAAAAGTTGAATAGTAGGCATGCAAAGTGGGTTTCTTTCTTGCAGGGGCATACTTTTATTTTGAAAGATAAATCTATAAAAAAATCAGGTAAATGATGTATTGAGTAGATGAGTAGCGTTATAAACTACTATAGTGAGTGAAGCAGTTGGATTTGAAGCTATCAAATAATTATATGATACTAATCCATATTTTGGAAAGGTAGTTGAGCAGTGCAATAATCTATTAATAGTTGGTCCAAATAGGATTCATGATGAGTATATTATATACGAAGGTTATTTCTTCAAAGGGAAATAATTATGCATTCCATTTGGGTCTCTACGAGACAATATAATAAGATAATTACATAATGGTAGTTTGGCTGGACATTTTGGTAAGATGAAGATAATAAATTTGGTGAAAGAAAAGTATTTTCTACAAAAGATGAAGAGAGACGTGACAAGGTATGTTTCAAGATACAAAATATGTTATGTGGCTAAAAGATAGGCACAAAATATTGGACTATACAAGCCATTACTACTTTAAATTGGACCATGGATAGAATTGATTATGAATTTTGTGTTGGGATTACCAAACACACATAGAGGTAATGATTCAATTTTTTTGTTGTATATAGATTTTATAATATGGTTCATTTCATTGCATGTAAGAAAACCAATGATGCCATTAGAGTTGAAGAATTATTTTTAAGAATATGTTGAGATTTCATGGTGTTCCAAAAACTATTACTTTAGATAGGGACACAAAAATTTTAAGTCATTTATGGAAGACTTTGTGGAAGAAGATGGGCACTAAGATACAATTCAGTAGTGCATATCACCCAAAAATAGATGGACAAACAAAAGTAGTAAATAGGAGCTTGAATTTTTTTTTGAGATGCATAGTGGGAGAGAAGCCCAAGTAGTGAGACTTGGCTTTACCACAAATTGAGTTTTTATATAATAGTTTAGTGAATTGATCAATAGGAAAGTCCCCATTTAAAATTGTATATAGAAGAAATCTTACTGGTATTTTAGATATGTTATAATTACCAATTGCAGATCAAGTTAGTGATGATGCATAAATGTTTGGAAAACATATGCAACAATTGCAAAGAATAAGAAGAAAGTTGCAAGAAAGTAATGAGAATATAAAATAATAACAGATATCAAAATAAAATTAAAATTATTAGAAGAATGAGAGTTTTTAGTCGTTTACTTGAAGAAAGAAATATTTCCAAAAGGAACTACAATAAGTTGAAGTACAAGAAAATTAGACCATGCAAAATTGTAAAGACAATCAATGACAATGTGTATGAGGTGAGTTTACCACATAAGGTTGATATCTCTCCAGTCTTTAATGTTTCATATTTATATGAATTCCATGGAGAATCTGGAGAAGGTGACGAAGATGAAGAAGTAAATTGAGAGAGCAGGTTCCAAAGAAGAAGGAAAAAAAGTGCAGGTTTTGGATATGAAGATAGTGAGCACAAGGCAAAGGAATTATAATAGGTATTTGGTGCAATGAGAGGGATTGTAGCAAGAAGACAACACTTGGATTACAGAATAAGAACTGAAGTAGATTGATAAAAAAAATGGCAGAAGCATAATCAGGTCAACTCATAGGAGCTGAGTTGTTTTTAACCAAAGGAGAATGATGCAGAAAAAATAGGTCAATCTTTCAGAGGCCATAACTTTAGATCCATAGCTCCATTTGAGTACTTCCACATGTCAAAATGACCATCTCAAAACTTTTGATGCTGACCTAAGACACATTATCTTCTTAGATTTGATTTTTATATTTTTTTGGAGGCCATATGTGATCATCTGAGGGTCTAAAATTACCGTTTAATAATTTTTTTAGGAGTTTCCTATTTTAAGAAATTATATATTTTTAGGTCCGAATATCAACTTCAATTGAATTTCATTTGATATGTTAATTTTAACATTTATGATATTTTAGGAGATTTTTAGAGCTGGGCGTGCTTGCATGTGAAACTTATTATAAATAACAGTGACTAAAAATAGACATTTTTCATATTTTAGTTTTTTTGAATTTTAGCATGTTAACTCTAAATTCTAAAATTGAGGCTTATTTAAGCATGGTTTAGGTTTGTAATTATTTCAAGTCATTTAATACAAATCAATACAATTTATTGTTCATAATCTTAACCTATTGGTAATTTTAATGTCTTGATAGTTTTTGGGTTCATTATGCTTGCCATTTGAAGAAAATCTCTAGTAGCATGTTATGTTTAATTTCCACTACTTATTTGTTTTCCATAGCAAGTCTTATAAATGCCAAGCTATTAATTTTTTGGTATACCAAATAAATTTAGAAATATAACTATAATTGCAACATTGACATATATAGATCTATAATTAATTATTATTTTATTTCTTTTCCATTATTATGTGGTTTATACTTTTTAGATTTCAAGTTGGGTTATGTATATTGTACACTTGCTAAATTATAAATGATCAGATGAATTGAAAGGCTAAACAATTATCATCTTGAATTTCATTGTTCAATTAATTAATTATGGTGTGAGTGAATATTTTGGTTTACTAAAAATTATTAATTAATTTGGGTAAAATATAATAAATGATAGTTGGATGCATACAAATACTGAATTTTTATTCCCTTGTTTACTCATATTAAGATTGTAATTTTAATTATTTAATAGTGACTATTAAAGTCGAGACCATACTTGTAGAAGAAGATAATTTTTGTAAAATTTATAAAATGTTGTACATGCATGTTGATATGCATCATAATAAGTTTATTTTGATGTATTAAGATACACTATGTATGAGGTTTGAACACAACTGTACATAAGTTCTTAATATGACATGATTAAGCTTGTCATTGAACAAATTTAGCTTGTTATCAAAACTTCTTTTTATTTAAGATTTGTTTGATTTTTAGTTTTCCCTCTGCATACTAAATCCAAGCCTAATTAGGATTTAATTTAGTGATTAAGATAAGAATGTAAATAATTTAAGTTACTTAGATTCAACATCTTTCTTTGAGTTAAAATTCTCTTATTTTTATTATTGAAATTGTATAAATTATATCATGGTCAAAGTGAATGCATATTGATAATGTTAGATGACTATTTCATACTAAAAGTGTGTAACACTTGGGTTCCTAAGTTATGAATTAATTTTAATTTTAATAAGAATAGATTGGCAAATTACTATTTTTAATATGGTTCATACTTCTTAGTTGGTTGTTTATTAACTAATATATCAATGATGGAAGGTGACACTATAGTATCAATACGACTTCAAGATATATTTAAGAAGGTTCATCCTTGGGTTATATATTTATTTGATTTTAAGAAGTTAATTTAGCAAAGAGCATGCTTTGGTTGCAAATGAAAATAGGCCCACTTAAGTGTTGTAACATGAATATGAATAAGTTATTGTTGGAGCAAATGATTTTAAAGTTCTTAGAAGAGTTATTAAGAGAAGTTAGCCTTAAATGTCGAACCCCATTTTTTCTAAGCCCATGTTGAAAGTACACGTGGGGGTTAAAATGGAGGGGGTTACAAAGAAGGAGGTTAAAACAAGCTAAGCATTATAGGTTAATGATATGATGCTCGTTTATGTGATGCCATTGGTCTGTGACAAGACCATGACAACTTAATTGGATTACAACAATGAATTGATTTGTGTAATATGCTTAGTGATACTTGTCAAAGTATGAAATACTATGATTCTTAGAACTTATAGATCATGGTACAATGATATAAAATGGATAATATTATAGTAGGCTTTTCTCTTACACAAAGTTTATTAAGTTCAAGGATTTCAAAGGATTTTATAGATATACTTTCCAATTGTTGATGTTTATTTTAAAATATTGAGAACAATGTTGATTAAGTTAGATAGCATCATGATATACTTTGAATCATGACTTGTAAATGAATGTCATAACATCTGATTTTAAGAATAACAAATGATCTCTTATTGATCCTAACGTTCAAATGTCATTAATACCCTGAATACTTGTCTGAAGTATCCCAAGTACAATCAGATAACAAGTACCCCAACCTATACCCAATCTTCTGTAGATGTGAGATACTTAGGTAGGGTAAAGACACCTAGGAGATCCTATTGGGGGTTGGGACCTATCCATATGGACCTACATATAGATATGCCCCGAGATGGATGCAAAAACTAATACAACATTCGTCCCTATAGAATTTGCGCGAGATAATTTTCCTAGTTAAGGTTTTACATACACATGATTTCGATTATGGGTTGTGGGCTCAATACGATGAAGTAACAAGTGGCTATGCATAACAGAGGATGTCATAGTGGGTCCCACTCTTAACCCTGTTTTGTAACCCAAACGTAACGATACTAAAAAAAAATTGAGGTTGTTTCAATAACAATTATGCTCAGTGCATGAGGGCTAAAAGTGTACTCTCAGCATACTTGCAGCCCTCTGTATGCTGATTGTACATGCTTACCTTATGTGTTCAGTTGCAGCGTCGATCACTGACAAAACCCCTAACACCTCAATTAAATCAACAAATATTATATGTATTTTTTATACTTTACAATATTAAATGTTAAATTTTAACGTCATTTCAAATTTACTTATATTATAAAATATATTTTTTAAATATATATTCGAAAGTGAGAACAACATACTTTAACGAGGCTCATCCTATTTCATATACGCAAACTACTATAAAATGCTCTTTGACGTCAGTAGAACAGAGTCATTCAACACTTCACATTTTTTTCATGTACGAAATCTAAATATGAATAGTTTTATATCACACGGTGATGTACAAATACTTATATGATCACATCCAATAATATTCCTAACATTCTACGTTGATTGTGGAGATGCTATTGGCCATTCAAATTATAAAATTTGTTCAGGACACAAATACATAATAACACAGAATCGGGAACGATCGAACTTAGTGTGTCTCAAGATTAAGCACGAGACTCGAGATAGGAGAGAAGCATTGAATGTAGTGATAGTGATTTAGAAAATTTGACCTTTTTATATACTTTTCATTTTTAAAATAAAAACGATAATTTATTTTAACCCCATCGAAAGCTCAATTTGATTTACTTTATGATACACGCACGCACTCTATCAACTATTTCGTCGTTTTTTTCTGGGTTCTCAAGAGGATATAAAACAAACAGCTATAGCATGAGATAACAATAATACTGCGGATTTAAATCAGGGTTTCTGGAGAAAAGAGCTCTAGAGCTCAAAATAACAAGTGCACGAATGATTTTTATGTTTTAAAATAAATGCGAATAGTTCGAGTGATTATTTTTGGAAAAAAAGAGAACAATATATAAATTTTTCCTTCTGGACAAACGTGCTTTCAGCGGTGGGAGAAGAGATGATGATAAATTTATAGGATGGTTGAAAATTCTGTTATCGACTATGAAGTATTTAATCTTTACTGCTTTATGTTATTTTTTTGGTACGAAGTATTGAATCCTTGATGATTTAGGTTTTTTTTTTTAGGTCTTCCAAACTGTAGCATTGGATAATTTAACTTATTTATCATGTCTTCAAACCGTCAAAAGTTAATGAGATTACTTTTTGAATGCATTGAAAAATCAATTAATTTTTTATTTATTTTATTGGGTTAAGTGAATGAAATTGATGGAGTGAATATATATTTAACAAGGTACACGATTTAAGTGTAAATAAATTACATTAAAAAAGTTTTTAGTAAATTAAATAATTTGATTAATATTAATATTTATTTAATATATTTTTGAGAATTATTCAGTTATAAATATATAAAATTAATTTTATTAATTTAATAAAAATGAATAATTTTCATATATATTTGTTAATGGGAGATATGTAACGGATATTTGTCTAACATGCGGATATTCGTTTGATACTTTTTTAATAAATTAATATATTATATTCCACCGCTTCCCATTGGGTTGTTTGTTGTAGATGTTAAATGATATGCTCACAAAATCTTAATAAATCTCAACATATTAATGACAAATTATGACCAAGCACAACCCAAGTATGTATTATTTAATAAGTTACAACTTGCATCTCTTTCAAAGGTGTAAGTTAAAATAGAAGGGATACAATTTGTAATTTTGGTAAGTGAGTTTTTTAAAGTGAAGAAGTTTAAAATTACAATGGTGAAGGTAATAGTAGAAAATAAGGTGATGTATTTATTTGTATGACATAAAAATATATTGTATGGAGGTTCCATTTTATAAAACATAATTTTTCCATCCAAATACATATTAATCTATTTTAAACATGAAAACACTTACTAACTATTACTATTTCCACTGACAGTAATATTACTATTTATGGGTAAGCGCAAAAAGTTGGTAAACTAAAAGGTCTTAAGTAGACATTTTTGTTTCTTTAAAAAAATAAAAAATCTTAACTTTTATAGATTATTTGAGATGGTTACACTTAAAATTTAAAGACGATATAACAATATGACTTATGGCATTTAGAGTCTAGTTTCCAAACTACTATTTTATTTAAAGATAGTCAAGTATAAATAGGTCAAACATCTAACTTCGAAGAGGAACACCTATTTTTCAGATAAATATAGTAGATAGTTGGTCATGTGGCCCCTCATTTTTTTTGTGTTGTTTGTATTTTTTGAAACTATTTTGTGAAAATTTATATAAGAATATCTAGTTTGTGACTTATATATATATTTTTAAAACAATTAATAAATTTTTGTATTCTTTATTAATTTTACAAGCAACTAGACCTTGAAAAGTGAAAAAATGGATAGTATGGCATGCACCTTCTGCCTCCAACTAACTCAAAAAAATGAATTATGCCTAGTTTGTGACCATATAATATTTTTTTATTTGGATCAATGAAAAAAAATACATAAAAATATATAGACATGTATAATTATGGCATATAGTGGCATAAAAAAGTCATACTAAAAAATCAAAATAAATGGAAACCTTAAAATAGTAAAAAATTTAAATAAATCATATATTTAGAAAGATGAGAGTGTTCTCAATGTTATAGTTATAGTTTTAGAAAATGATTTTATAAAATTGATAGTTTTTATGACAACATAATTTGGATTTTGATATTTTCAATTGAAAAACTAGATTCAATTGTGTGTTTGCATGTCCAAGCCTTAAGCTCAAGAATCCAAGCCATTTTAGTGCATGTAGGTAAGTTTTAAAAACTACACATTATAAAAGCATGTACTCACTATAACACGTACATGTTAGGAATGTGTGAGCACTATAATGCATATGCATTTATTTTACATGGCATAAATTTAAAAAAAAAAAAAAAAAAACTATGTATATTTTTCTATATGTATGGATGTATATAAATGTTTATCTTTATGTATCTATCTATATAGTGATTTATACAGAACCAATATATGTGTGTGAATATATACACTAACACACAAAGGACACAATGAATATGGCAATGCAATTCGGATGAATTTGAGCCCATGACCTAATTTTGACTATATAGAATATGATTTGGGGTTCAACCAGACCCAATTACATCATGAAATGAATCAAAAAGTTAATGTTTTCAATGGTTGAATAAATTAGGCCCAATTTGAACATTGAACCTAAATGCGACTATAGGATGTGTTTTGAGTATAAATTAGCTCATATTTCATGACATATTGATCAGATGAATCAAATGGTGTAATTAGTGTGGGCAAAACTGAGCCTTGTGAACCTGATCTTGACTATAAAAGATATAATTTGGGGTTCAATTGACCCTAATGCCACAACATAATAAAAAAATAGTCGATTAATTGAATCACAAAGGTAGTTAGGGCCAATTTTAGCTCTTTTTAAACCTAATTATGATTATAAATATGATTTTAGACTAAATTGACCCTAATTTCCTTAGATAATGAACCAAAAAATAATTTGGTTCAATGACGTGTAATTTTGACTATATAATATGTGATTGGGGCATAAATCAACTTCAATGTCATCACATAATAAACAAAACAATTGATTTGTTCAATCATGGAGGTAATTAGGGTCAATTCGAGCCCCTTGAACCTAATTATGGCTATTCAATATTATTTGAGGCTAAATAGGTTCTGATTTCATCATAGATTGAGCTAATTAGTCAATTGGTACAATCAATGACATGATTTTAGAAAAATTAAGCTACATGAACCTAATTTTAATTGTATATGATTTGATTTAGAGCTCAATTGACCCCAATGTCATCACATAGTGAACCAACTAGTCAATTTTTTCAATCATGGAGGTAATTAAGGCCAATTTGAACTCCTTCAACCTAACTACAAGAGTAGAATGCTATTTTGGGCTAAATTAGTTTTGATTCCATCATGAATTGATTCAATTAGTCAATTAATGTAATTAGAGACATGATTTAGGACTAATTGAGCCCTATGATCCTAATATATGCCTCAAATGATTGTATGACATATAATTTATGGCATAATCGACCCTAATTTTATCACAAATGTAGTCACATATGAAATTGGGGTCAATATGAACCCCTTAAACCTAAATACAATGGTAGGATGTGATTTATTACAATTAGTAATGCAAATTTGGGCAAAATTGAACACAATAAGCATAGTTTTTACTATATATGATGTAATTGGGGCTCAATTAACCCTAATGTCATATTATAATAAACCAAATAGTCATTTGGTTCAATCACAAAGGAAATTGGGATCAATTTGAGTCCCTTTAATTAGTGACACAATTTGGGCAAAATTGAACCCACTAAACCTAGTTTTTACTATATATGATGTAATTGGGGCTCAATCGACCCTAATTTCATATTAGAATAAACCAAATAGTCATTTGGTTCAATCAAAAAAGAAATTGGGACCAATTTGAGCCCCTTCAAAGTAACTGTGATTATAAAATGTGATTTGGTGCTTAATTGACACCAGTTTCATTAAAGAATAAAGCAAAGAATCATTTTGTTCAATGATAGATGTAATTTTTACTGTATAGGATGTGATTTGGGCCTCAATCAAATTGAATGTCATCACATAATGAATGAAATAGTCAATTGGTTAAATCATGAAGGAAATTAGGGTCAATATGAGCCCCTTGAACTTAATTATGACTTTAAAATGGGATTTGAGGCTAAATTAGTTCTTATTTCATAATAGATTTAGGACTAATTAAGGTGATTGAGGTTAATGTGAGCCTCTTCAACCCAATGTTCAGAGTAGGACTCGATTTGAGGCTAAATTTGATTTAATCCCATCATGAAGTGATCCAATTAGTCTAATGGTGTAATTAAGGACATGCTTTAGGATAAATTAAGCCCTATGAACCTAATTTATTGCTCAATCGATTGTATAAGATATAATTTATGGCTTAAATGATCTTTATTTTGTCACAAATGTAGTGACAAAGGTAATTGGGATCAATATGAATCCATTAAACCTAAATAAAAGTATAGGATGTGATTTGGTTCTAATTGAACCATGTGTGAACTTAGTTTCATCTATATAAGTTATGATTCAGGCATCAAACAAACCCAATTGCATCGCATAACGAATTAAATAATCAACTTCCTCAATCACAAAGGTAATTAGGGTAAATTTGAGTCCCTTCAACCTAACCATGATTATAAGAAATAATTGGGGGCTTAATTAGCCCTAATTTTGTCATAGATAGAGCCAATTAGGTAATTGGTGCAATAAATGATGCAATTAGGAAAATTTGAGCTTAAATCGTATCTATATGATGTAATTTGTGGTTAATCAACCTTGATTTTATGAAACATTGAATCAATTATAAATAAACAAAAGGTATAAGGAAACCACTAACTAAAAGGCATAGAAAACTCTTGATTTTAAGGTATAAACAATAAATATATTATATATAACTATTATAATATATATTATATTATCATATTATAGATAATAATAATATATTTATATTGTTAATATTATATTACATTACATAATATTTTAATATATTTAATTTATATCCATATGTTCTAATTAATAATATATAATACATATGTATTATAGTGTATACGTGTTATTTGTACAATGAAAAAATGCGTTGCCCAAAGTTTACTTTTTACCCCTTTTGATATTTTGTCCTCACTATTATTCTCTATATCATTCTTCACCCTGCAAATTGGAAGACAAAAATTATGAATTTGTTTTATCAGTCCCCACCCTTAAAAACTATCAAGTTTGTCTAGTCATGGGTGATGGATCTCATTCAAAGAAGAGGAAAAAGTTAAAACACAAAATGCTAGAGCAATTACAACTGTTGAAAGAAAAACAAAGTGAACAAACGCAAACAATACACTCAATACAAGGTACATATACTATCCCTAATGAACCAAATGTCATATAATGATGATGAATGTCTACCTAAAAGTCCAAATTATGTTTTAATTATACATTCAAAGTATGAAATTTTTAACTTTGTTGATGATGAATCTATGCATGATCATTTACCCACTAACAAAGAATAAAATGAATGGAAATACAAATGGTGAAATAATAATGAATAAAATTCCATGGAAACACTCAATATTGAAAGTAATAATGTGTACATGCTTAAATTTGGATTTATATTTTAAACTAGTCTTGTACACTTGAAAAATATCACTCAAGGCTATATCTTTCAGTTTTAGACCTTCCTTGTACTTGATAGGCTTGCCTTCACCATCTCATTAGGCCTAAATTCATATCTTGTAGTCTAAACTTGATATTCTAAATACTCGGATCGCATGTGGCCCATTGTATACTTGAATTATGATATATATCCTTCACTTCAATTACAAAGCTCTAACAACCTTTTATATTCCTAGTAAATTGCATTTAGACATTTAACATAGCATTGATACTACTATACCTAATCCAACATAACTGTCCTTTCCTTCTGACCAATCAAATTTGTAAATCTTATAATCTATGTATGGGTCGGCCTAGTAAGTTTCATTAACCCTTCTCTGAGAATATTTTCAAAAGGTGTTGTATAAATACAAGTAAAATACCCTTCAATATCATAAAGTATAAAATCAAGTCATATTCAAGAGATTTACAAGTACACATCTAGCCAAAGGTACCTTTCAAGTATTTAAAATTGCCTTATTCTTCACTATTTCTATATCAATCATAGGGGCAATCATATTACAAGTTTGAAATATTCAAATAGTATCCCATGGGCCATATTTGTCAAGTTACAAGCTAGATCATTTACATGCACTTGTATATAATATTTTGAACCCTTATGCACACACAAGCCAACACATATGGGAGAACTACATATGTTTGAGACCCTCTTCAAAGTATTGACTATATGATCAACACTCATTGACAAAGAGATACTTGAGGTCAACTTGACTTTGTGATCCCACTAACTTATTTTTTGAAAGGTATTCTAATCAGGGTGAAGACCTAGATTTTGATCTATATTTTAATATCAAGAGCTTGTGCACGCGATTTGAAGATGCAATGTAAAAGATGATAGAAAACCTAGAAAGACTTGGGTAGAAGTTTAAGTCAACAATAACTATTCTGTATAGGGCATATGCATTGAAGCACAAATAGTAGCATCAACACAAGTGTCACATGGGTGACACAAGTGTTAGTGTTGGCCAAAAGCTAATTTTAATAATTTGACAACTAGATCAAAATATTTGGACAATCTATTCCTACACCTGCCTTGCTTAGATCCACCTACACATCAATGTATAAGTTAAGTACAATTTGCCCTTTATATTGCTATTATTATAATATTTGAATGTTTTATTTTATATATTTGACACATGCTTGGATTAGCTATTTCTTAATAGAATATATGTACAATCTACATTCATTAATTGACCTACTTTCAGAGAGTAGCTTACTACTTGTTTGATTAGGCTACTCTCTCTTCTTTAATCCTTATTTTCAAAATTCATATCAAACATTGGAAAGGTTGTAGTTTGACTGGTGAGGATGATGGTTGATTATATCCATCCACTAAGGTACAAATCCCTTTAGATTCCCGACACAAAGAGTTAAATGATTAAGGCTAAGATCATGTTTTAGTTGATTTTGACGATGTGGATGCCCTTACTTGTGGTTGTTTCGCCAAAGGAGCTCACTAATTTAGATATATAACATCTTGTAGATGTCCCTTTCTCATAATTACTTAACCAAAAAAAATCACTAATTAATGTATGCTTACTCAACGATGTGAATCCAAGATATATTACCAATATTTTATATAATTCATTTAATCTATATAACACGTTGAGGTATATCCCCAAAAAAATTGTATAAAACTAAATAGCCGTCACGACTATGGGAAAATAGAACTATGCTTCAGTGTTTGAGATATACCCGTTACAGTACATAATATTACACAAGCGAGCCGAGACGAAGCCCAAAATTTCGCCTCTTTCCCACGGCATTGGGGGTGGCCGTGGTCCACAGGAGGCGTTAAGAGCCGCACTTCCTTTTCCAATTTCTTTTCCTTTGTCGCCTCTTTCACCAGCACGGCTGGAAGACAGATTCAGTCCAGTGGGTCCGTTAAACTCATTGGATTCATCCACAAAATGTGGTTGAAATCAGAACAAACGAAACACCACCTTAGAAAATCAAAACGGATGAATTACCTAAAATCTGCAGAATCGCCAGAATGAACGATTTTTATTAATTTTCACTTAAATTACGAGTTCTGGCCACACAATTGTTACATGGCTGTAAATAGTTAGTGGCACCCCGTCGTAACCAAACTTGCCTCAAATAGTACTTGAATCTAATTTGACTTTTTTCACCATTTTTTTTCATTTAAAAATTATTGGCAGTTTATATATATATATATAATGTTTCATTTGCTCCCTGTTTTGGGAAAGGAAGAATGTATTAAGAAGTTGGTAAATAAAGTAGGTTCTTTTGTGAGAATTGATAAGAGTTTGTTGGCTGGAAGATTTGTAATAGTCCACACCTTCATCGAGATTTCCAAACCTCTATTTCATTCAGTCATTTGGTTATTTTCTTATGGCAATTGGATCTAACTCCTTAACTATGAGGGTCTTCTGTTCTGTTGCTTTCGGTATAACCTTTTGGGTCACAAGGTGGCAGCATGTTCAGTTGTGGTCCGCTTGTCTCTCTCCTCCTCTCAAAGGGCCTAGAGGAAGAAATAGGGATCTCCTTACGAAGGATTCAAGGAGTGCAATTATAAAGTGTTCTATCAAGGGTCTGCTTCTTCCCTTTCATCTCTCTTCCATGTGTTTCTTGTATCTCCTTAGAAGGATTTTCCTTTCAATTCTACCTCTACCTTGTTACTGACTCCCTTCTCCTTTGTGCATGCTGAGACTCTTGTCTCCCCTTCCAAGTCAATAGGGAAAAGAAAAGTTGACATTGGCACAACTGCAAAGAAAAAAGATAGAGATTTCGAGACAAAAATGCTGAAAATGGAGGCAAAAGAATTGGTGAAAAACAATTTTGAATGGACAATGAAAGACCTCCTTTCTAGACGAGCAAGAAGACAATGGATGATGGTTGTGTCTTTTTTGATTGTTTTTCCCCTTGCTATTTTTTGCCTTTGGTTTGATTTTTTTTGTATTTCTTCCTTAGGGTTGCCAGAAGATTTGCAGATTGGTGCAATCTTCCTATCTTAGGTTCTTTAGTTGACATTTGGTGGAAGTTTAGAAGCTTGTTGCAGTGCCTAAGTTGTTAAGGTGCGTATCCTTAGTTAGTGTGGGGATGGGGATAGGGTAGGTTAAATGCATTAGGGATAGGGAGGCCATCCCTTAAATTTATTATTGAGTATATAAAATATCATTCCCCTAACTTTATTTAAGAATTTATGTGAAATCTTTTTCCTTGGATTTAATAATAATGTCAATGATTATTGTCTTAATCGTTTAGACCATGTAATTTGTAAAGTAGTTTAACAAACATGACATTTTTAGGGGACCTAATAGGGTTGATGTGTTTACAGATGATTGTTTTTAGTTGGTCAATCGATCCAAGGAATATTTGTTAGTGAGGCTACCTTAGTCGAAAAATATATTAGGGATTCATATACTAAATCCAAAGTGAGTCATCATCTGTAATAGGAAACCTATACTAGTAGGTATTACTGGCAAAAACTTTGGCTTCAAATGATGATAAATAGTGAGCTCTATAAAATTATCCAACCATTTATGATCACATATTTTAGGCAAGACATGAATCAAGTACATTCATTTATTATCTCTTTATTAGTTGTTGAGACACTAAACATGCATTATTTTAAGGTGCCTATGTGTTTTCAATTATTAGGCTCTATTGGCATAATTCTTTTGTGATTTTGGTAGTTTTATGCCATGTCCCCCCTTTTTTCTCTTTCATCCTTATCCTCCTTTCTTTCATGTGGTTTTTCAACAACATATAAAGGTAAGTGCATGGAGATATGGGACAATTCCATGGTCATTTACCCTAACATGTATGAGTTATTTGAATTATGGCTCAGTTTTTCTAAGCCATAACTTGTCATAGTCCCGCAACTAAATGTATTTCATATCAATTTTTTTTTGCTCTACTTTCAGAGAGTAGTTTACTCCTTGTTTGATTAGGTTTTTGAAGCACAACACAGAGCTCTACGTTTTGTGCATACATGAATAGAACCTAAAAACATAGGTGTAGGTGCTCCTAAAAAAATAAGAACAATCCCACAAATAGGACATTAGTGCCACATTGAGGATACTAAAAAATCATGATGCTATTATCCATATAGGGAACTACTGTTCAGTGAGCAGATAGACACCATACTCATGTTGATGACACTCAAAATAACCTAGAACTCAACTTTTAGAGCATAGATCATCCGTAATAGTCATTATACAAATAAATAATTACTATTGCTTACTTTTTACTATTTTTAGAAACTCAAAGAAGGTAAAATGTTATAAAAAATTAGTATTTAATTATTACATATTTATTTAACTAATATTGACATCTTAGTGCTTTAATCTAAACATAGGTTCTACATAGTTAAACCTTAAAAGGTTAAATGAGTTAGTAAATTAATTAAATATACTTATTATTGTCTTGGTTGGTTTATAGGAATTGATTAAATCTCGTAACGACACATAAAATCTTATAAAACTTTTACCCTTATATGTAAAATTATCTCGAAATAATATAATTTGATATTTTTGTGTGAAATATTTTCTTTACAATGTAATTTGAGTTATTTCTCTAGGTCCTAGTGCCAACAACATCCTCTCATGGAGAAGTGATAACATGGACTTGGTTAGAGGAATGTAGTTATCATCCTCATGGAAATGAGGAAGAGAAGGATATTCTTTCCTATGTATAATATATGACATTGAAACTTGAAACCTAGTTGTCAGCGTATGTAATAAATCCTTTATGTATGTAAGGATTTATTTTTATTACATCTTGATTCCTCGTTAAGCAAATTATTTGAATATCTGTGGATATTTTTAGTTGACATATCTGATTTGGCTATATTTTAACTAAGCTTTGAGATATATGTTGCTATTAGATAGTAGGATATTGCTTAGGTTACATGATCATGATGTTATGAGTTAGTTGTAAGTGTATGTTTACTTTATGATCATGTTGATTTATCATTTCAATTATATTTTATGATGAATGTATATCATGATTGTTATAGTTTAAGTACCTATTTTTTTGTGAGGTTGACATAGGAGAACTCATTCTTCAGAGTGTTTCAGAGGGAGAACATCATCTGAAAAGTTGATGTTGATGGAAACATTGGAGGATGATAGAGAAACTTGACTAGAACCCTGATCACGTCACAAAAGTAATTCATGTTAGGTGCATCGTAGAATGGTTAGCATAGTATGTTTTGGATGCTACTTGCATTTAGATAGTCATTTTAGACATGGTTTGTAGCATAGTTTATTTGGTTATTTGAAAATTCATATTATGTTATGTCTATGTAATGCTATGGGAAACATGTTTTGCTTAATTAGACTAAATTAAGATTTATTGATTTAGTTATCATTAAATCACTTTGACATGTTAATCTACTTAACGAATATGTATATTAATTTTTAACAAATATACTCTAGTATATGTAAAATGGACTAAAACAAGAAAATAAAGAAATTAGATAAATAAAATCAAATTGAAAATTACATATTCAGGAAAATATATAATTAGGAAAAAGGAAACAATTAAATCAATTTGACATGTTAATTTAATTAGCGAATATGTATATTAATTTTTAACAAATATACTCTAATATATGTAAAATGGACTAAAACAAGAAAAAGAAGGAAATTAGATAAATAAAATTAAATTGAAAATTACATATTTAGGAAAATATATAATTAGGAAAAAGGAAACAAAACAAAAAGGAGAGAAAAAAATAGCTTTACCGGAAAAAAAAATTCTTAAAGAAAAGAAAAAAAGAATTTAAAAATGGAGGAGAAGTACGCCATGTTTGAAAAATGAAGAGTTGTTGGAAAGAAAAAGGGGGACGCTCCACACAGATCAAGGAAAGAAGGTAACAGAGTGTGGAAGAAGGAAAAAGAAGGAAGATCGAGAAAACAAAGAACAAGAACCATAGAGTGTACTACCAGGTAGGCAAAACAATTTAATTTTGTTCATTCTATCATTGGCCATAATGTGTACTTGATAACTAAACTAGGGTAGTTAACTACATCGATTGTACTGAAAAGGATGTATGAGAATATAACAAGCTATTTATTTTGAGGTAGCACCTATATCATTTAGCAAACTGTTCAAACATGTATATATATTAAATAACAAAATAGATAAGGAATTGTATTTTACACAAAGATGTTGATTTAGTTTTAGCAATAGCGAACTAGTTGTAAATCTAAGAGTGTGAATTCATTATGATTGTATTATCAATCTGCATATATAATATTCTAGATATTATACAATATAACCCAGGACCGGTGTCTAGGTATTAAATTACATTATTCAGGTCGATATATATATATAATGATTTACATTTATGGTTATCTATATAGTGATCCATGTTTATGGATAGGTAATGTGCAACGAAGTATATATATATATATATATATATATATATATTAAAGTGTAGTGAAATATATAAATACAATGAAGTTTATATATAGTAAAGTGCAATGAAATAAATATATACATTGAAGTATATATACAATAAGTGCAGCGAAGTATTTGTATACAATGAAATATAATATAGTTAAGCAATTTAGGAATACTATATATATATTTAATAGTATTCTGGTAGCTATGCACAGTGATTGTTTATGCTACCTTCAGCAATATCATTTTTCCAATGATAGTGGTGTTTTAGTCTCACACATACCTTTATGAAATAGTATAATTCGTAGCTCTAAATTAGTTCGCTATACAACACTTGATACAGTACATATAGTGATTTCAACATACAACCAATTATATATTTGCATGCAGCAAACCTGCTTAAACCTAAGTGATTTATTCAAACCAAAATATATGTACACAGTGACCCATATCCACATAACTTTATACAGCTTATATAATTATACAATGATTCTTATTGAGTCTGGCACTGATATAATGGTATACAGTGACTGATATAATTATTGAGTCGGTTTATATGTATTAGACAACGAATAAAACAATATCCATAGACTATTCAATGATAAGTATCGATGATAATTGCTAAGTTTACTTACTGGTTGAGTTATATAAATATTTAATCCTTGGAATAAATGGTAATATAGTAATTTATGTTTGAGAATTACACTAAGTATAAATATGTATATCAAACCATATCAAAATGCAGTAAATGGCATAACAAATATATAAATATTTAAAAAAGTGAACCATCATCAGATGATACCGCTATACACTCTACAAGCATGTATTTAACATGTATTTGATTTATGTATTGTTATAATAAATACTATTATTATGTTTATGGCGATTAAGAATTGTTGTGCATGAATGTTTAGTATCGTTGTAATTATTAGAAAAAAAAAAAAAGAAAAGATTGTTGTTATTAATTATTAAACTGTTATGAATTCCTTTGGTCTTAAATACTATTATGAAGATGAAATCACCAGTGTATTTATGAGTAAGATCGTTGTAAATACACTAAATTGGAATTCTTCATGTTTTGGCCTTCGGTCATAAGACCACCCTTGGCTTGCATTGGAGTTTGGTCATCCTTGTGTTGGGGGACCCGATCTCAACTATGTGGATAGCAACACATAGTGAGGATATAGCATTAATAATACCTACGTATTTATGAAATATAATGTTCTTTTTAAAAAGAATATATGTATGTATATGCTAGTAGTTTATAATAGTTACTTCAAGAATGATATCTTTCAAGGTTTTTTACATAGATTTATCGAAATTAAGAATGGATAAGTATGCTAATGGAAGTTAGGTTTTTTGCATATTTATTTAACATAGAATATAAAAAATTTCATAAAATTTGAAGTTTATAATATACTTCACATTAAATCATACAAAACTGTAATACACAATATATTAAATCACTCAAAACTTTAATATACATAATCTAAAATTCTTAATTTAAATAGTTATTTAATACTCATCAAAATGTACCTTACACATCACATAAAATGTGAAATAATGAATAAGTATACATCACATAAAATATGAAATAATGAATAAGTATATGAATTTTTCCATAAGTACATGAAATTATTTTTCCTCTAAGAGTTTCAATCTCTCTTCCTCAATGTTTTGTTCAGAAAGTCGTTTTCTATTTTTTAGCTTTTTAAAGCAATCATATATAAATGGAGGCAATATTCTTAGTCCTTCCAAGGACTTTACATGGGATATAACCATAAATATTAATCATGTTATTTATGTTCGACTTATATCAATTATGGATTCTGAAAGAGTCAAACCTTATGATTTGTATATTGTTAATATTCTAGTCAATAGTAAGGGTAGTTGGGTTGTGTGTCCCCTTTGTATTGATATAATTAGAATTATATATGGAGTGTCATCTTCAAACAGTATTCCTAAGTAATTGTCAAACTCGACCATAACATATGTTGATGGTTTTGGCGAAGCTCTCAGGTTTTTAGATTATACTTCTGATATACCCTAGAAATCTATTTATAAGATATGATTCTATCCAAATATTAGAAGTTAACACAACCCTTGAATTGACAAAAATCATTAACTTCACGTCAAGTTCATCATTTGGACCTCTCACCAATGCATTGGCACATCCTACTTTGGTTGTAATGGAAAAAGGGCTATTCTTGTATCCATCAATAAAAGACATTGTATTCTCTTCATGATCATCTTCATCATTTTTTTTTTTTATAGTTTTGAACACTTAATGTGAATCATTCAAGTTGACAAATACTCTACTACCCTCTACTAACATAAGTTCCAACAACATGTGACATGTATCTTGTGCCCTAATGTCTTTACTAACAATTATCTCAATCAGAAGTATTTTATATTCATTTTCCACTGATTCATCAAGGTTTTCAATGACTAAAATCCAGATCGATATTTGATGATAAGTTTCAAAACTCTTCTCTGCCTTTGCTACATACTTAGAAATGTAATTAACCATAATGTGTTTGGATAGAACAGGTTGCCAATCAAAATTTGTTCTCCATAGTTGTAATATATAGTGATTATGTTTGTTAACTCTATCATCATTTCTTTCAGGGCAAAACTTTTTATCTCTTGTTTAAGTCTTCATACAATTTTGATCCATTAAGATTCAATGGCCATGTTGTACCATACCTAGAAGAAATAATAACTCAATTGTTAGTTCTTCTACAAATAAATTATGTATATTTTATAAACCAACTATTTATACAATTTAAAATCTTACCTAGAAATCATTTTTTCTCTTTTCTTACATAGGCAAACACCCTCTCTACATGTTGTATGTCATTCTATATAATTAAGTAGCTCTTTATAATCATGATCCATATCCACTAGTGTAAGTTGTCTTGTATTTCAAAAACACAGATGTTGCATAAAGTTTTGACATGCCTAAGATTAATGATGCATAACAATTTGTTAATTACATTGATAAAATATATAATCATGATCCATATCCACGGGTTTAAGTTGTCTTGTATTTCAAAGACACGGATTTTGCATAAATTTTTGACATGCCTAAGATCAATTATGCATAACAATATTTTAATTACATTGATAAAATATAGATATTCCATAAAACATAGATTATATGATGATTGATAACATACATGTATATTTTGTTAGTGTGGATCTTCCTATTAATTTCAAGCATGAACAATAGAATGGAAGTAATTCTCAACACTTTTTAATTCAAATTCATATTTTCAATAAAGGTTATCCATATTCAATGCTCTGTCTAACCATATGAATACATGCACATGTGATAAACCTCTATGTTGTCATTCATATCTAGACCAATAAACTTTTATTTTCATTCCTTTTTGTAATACCTCCTTATGAAAAAAATAATGTTTTAAGTGCATATAGTGTGCTGCTATATGAGTATAATCAATAATATTATATCTTCACCAATTTTGGGCTTCTTGTGGATCAGTTGGCAGGGTTTCTGACATTAACACATGTAGATCATGCCAATACATGTCAGTTTCACTCAATGTGAATAAAATGGTAGGTTATCCATTTTTTCAACATGTCTGTTAATTCACCAAAACATTTTGCCCAATATGACCTTGTATCCATCAATGAGGCTCTAAACTATATCAAATGATCTGCTACATGGGAGTGGGGTACATCATCCATATGCTCACATAACTTAGTAATAGTGATTAGCATCTCTTGAAGGCTTTTTTTCATAAACACTGCACTTGAATTTTTTGAATGGCATTTACTACATACATGGCCTTTAGGGGTTTGGAAAACATTTATTTCAATATAACTTTATTGACAAATATAACACATGCTTAGTGAAGAAATATTATCTAAGCCATGTCAGAAAATCATTTGAAATGTTTTCAAATATCTCTCAACCATTCCATTGGGATCAACTATATTTTTCTCTCTTTTAATTTATGTATCTTACATTTTTCTTCTTATTATAGGTTACAAAGTTGACTCTTCTTTTCAATCATTATTTTTTATTTATCTTCATTTTATAAGTTGAGATGTTCTTTGCTCTTGTATATCAATATTTTTGAAGTGTTTGCAACATTGACATCCATTGCAATTTGAAATGCATTATCTAGTGTTTGGAGTATACAATCTATTGATATCGAGTTTGATTCTTTAGAATTGATGTCAACATTATGAATCGATTGTTGATAGTGCCTTTGAGATGCTTCATGATGAAGTTCTTATTTATGTTGTCTTTTTACCTTAGTTAATTGATATGAATGCATTTTATTTGTAAACTAGTTCTTATTACATATTGTTCAGCTTGAGATGTTTGTGCTTGAATATCTTTCATCTTATTTGCATGTACCCTGTTTTGTAAACCTAGTTCTTCATTTGTCAATTCCACCATGCTTTCTTGAAATCTTTGTCTATGATTACCATTTTGACCTTTTCTTTGTTCCTCTTTATGTGCATCTATCATTTGTTGTTATCTTTGTTTGCGATATTCTCTCTAGTTTTCTCTTTGATATTTTTTTTGTTGTTCTTTAGTTTCAAAATTTAATTTTAATCGAGCCATATCTACACAAAAAATAGATTTTTAACTTACTTAAAATATCATACTTCATTATTTTTAGATAAGATTAATATTATACTTCATTTGATCATTGTTAATTTTTAATCTTTTTTCAATCGACATAACATTTTATAAAATTATCTATTTATTATAACTAATAAAAAATATCACTCAATAATACATTAAATATTATATAATTATCATTTCCAAAAAAAATTGTATACTTTAATACTTAAAAAAAGACCATCTTAATAATTAAAAATATATATATATATTAAAATTCTTTATAATTAAATAAAAATTTCAAATTCAAAATAATATATCATAATAATTTAATAAACCATAAACCACAGTGCCTAACTAATATATATACTCATACATTATTACTTATTTTAACTATTCTCTTAAAAATACCTCCTTAATAATTAAAAATATATATATTAAAATTCTTTATAATTAAATAAAAATTTCAAATTCAAAATAATAATAAACCATAAACCATAGTGCCCAACTAATATCATATGCTCATACATTATTGTTTATTTTAATTATTCTCTTATATCCAAATAACAAATAATAATAACATGAAAGTGAACTCTAACTGGATGCCATTATGGCACTCTTTGAGATCAGGGGTGAAATACCATACGAAGACACAATCTTCCCCAGATTGAATTTAAAAAGTTTCTATTTGTGTTTGACTATTCCATTATCCCTTAACTAACTAGTTTGTTTTTGAGTTTTTTTTAAATTTATAAATTCTCGATCAAAATAATAAGAAAATAATTATTTCTATTATAATATTTGACTCAAATATTATAATTATAAAATTATTTTATTAAAATGGTTTATTTATATTTGCATTCCAACATTTGTTGTTTCCTATATTTCTAACCATCTGGTATTTAAAGGATAAGTTTATATTTATATTTATATTTATTTATATAGATAGATATGTTGTAGTTCCGGATTATTGTTCATGTGTATAGGTATTATAATACATAGTGCTTAATACTTATTTCTATTATTTTCTATTGGAAAATTTTATAAAACGTAGATTTATTTTAGAAATTTTTAACCTTTTATAATATAATTTAATTAATATAAAAAATGTTGATTCGCTGTGTTTTTTGAAAATCTTATTTCTTATGGAGTTATTCAACTTTAACATTTACTAGTGAAAGCAAAAAACTTCAAACAATAGTATTTGTAGATATTTATTTATTTATCCAATGAATAAATTATTTTTTATTTGATATGGTAAATATTACGAATTTTTAAGATCTCAAAAACTTAATACAAAGGAGAGAAAGATGAATCGTTTATGCATAAAAAGAATGCTTCTACCCGTAATAATGGGGCAAGCACAACAACAGCATGTCAAATACAACAAACAAAATAAAACAAATAGTGGTTATGCCCAATCACCTTCAATGAATAAACAACGATCTTTCACATTACTTCTTCCTTCAACAACTATTTTCTGTGGTTCTGCTCTGAGGCCCTTCGAGCCATTAGTTTCTGCCTGGATCCCCCTGAGTGGAGGGTCATATAGGAATGCTATAAAACTGATTTAGAACATTTTTTCTTTTTTTTTGCACCTTTGTCTAGCCTTCCTTATCTTCAGCAACAACACAGGGTTGAGATTCTGCTATTGGGTCCTTAGAGGTTTATACCCTAGATAATTCCAAGTCATCAGATGAGGGGACCGGTGCAGAGGGGACTTCCATGTTCATTGCTTTCCTTGGAGAGATTAGGTATTTCAACAGAACATCTTCAAATTAAGGAAGACTTTTAAGGTCTTCATTTGGAGTAAAGGATTCAAGATCTTCTTCAACATCAACCTATAGAAGGCCAATGTTGTAGTCTTTCCACCACATGGATTCCTTCTTTTTATTCTTGAGGGAAATGCAATTTTTGGTTGAGTGTCCTATATTAAAACAACTATGACAACAAAACAAAAGTCCTTCATAGTCTAGGGGTTGGGACTAAGAGCGGTCCCCAACTTGTAAAGTGATGTTATCAATTAAGTTTTTGGAGGTGTCAGTATTCACTAAAATTCTAGAAAAAGTAATGTAGTAAAAATGATCAGTATCAGGATGCATTTATAGGTAATTACCTAGTGAATTACCAATAGCCTTTAGACTAGATTCATTCTAAAACTGGAGAGGAAGATGGGATAGACAAACCCAAATAGGTTTTTCATTAAGTGGTTATGTGAGGGGGTTAAAAGTAGGGGACCATGGTTTGATGACAAGGGGGTGGTGATTCAAACTCTAGAAATTATTTTGAATCTCTTCCTTTTCTTCAATAGTGTAAAGACAATAATAAAGAAACTTTTTGTACAAGGGTAAATATCAAGAGTACCTAATAAGAGGGGTTGAATGCTTTAAGATCTAGGCATGCAAATCTTGAAGTTTTGGTCAATATTCCATGAATTTGCAGATGAAACCTTTGGTTGAGAAGAATTATTTTGATCTGATCAATTGTTTGATCTCCTCCTCATCAAAGATCACAATAGTTTCAGAAGATGCAAGTTTGAGAGATGTGGGATTTGTTTTTGGAGTTGTCTTGTGAGATATTGCCTCAATGAAGGATATATGCTTTCGAAGGTCCACCAAAACTTCTATTTCCATGACATCTAGACTCTGTTGGTAGTAGAGGAGCTTCTACCATGAATAGGTATGGGACCAGTGTCATTCTTCTACACAATGATGGCTTTCTACCTAGAATCACCCAACATAAAAGGGCTTTTGCCATGAATATGAAGAAAAAAAGTGTCAATCTTCCAAATAGTGATGACCCTCTACCTAGAGTCGACAGATAAACTTTTGCCTTGAGTGTGAGGGGAAATAATGGTGGTCTTCTATGCAACAATGACCATTCACCTAGAATACCTAGACACATAAGAGCTTCCACCATGAACATGAAGTGAAGAAGCGTCAATCTTCTACACAGCAACATCCATCTGCCTAGAATTGTCAGACACAGTGGATCTTCTACCATGGGCATGGGGGGAAGCAATGATGGTCTTCCATGTAGTGACAACCTTCTACCCAAAATCGCCAAACACAATGGATCTTCCGTCATGAGCGTGAGGAGAAGCGATGATGGTCTTTTGTGAAGTAGTGGCCTTTTGCCTAGAATTCCCAAACACAGGGGGGATTCTATCCAGATAATGAAAGTAGTTAGTGAGGGTCATCTATGTAGGGATGACATTTTGTCTAGAATCATCAGACATAAGGGAACCCATGTCTAGACTAGTGTTCTATTTTTCTCGCTCAAACTGAAATTCAAAATGTTGGGGGTCTTCAACAAAGTTAGGAAGGAGGGTCAGGAGCTAAGTTGTTATATATTGCATTCCTAAATATTATTGCATGTTACATTCCTTAATATTTTATTTACTTCACATATATATATATATATATATATATATATATATATATATATATATATATATATATATATATATATATATATAATCACAAACAATTTCAAAATGTGTGTGTATATATATTCTTAATATTTTATTTCGTTCAAATATCTATATATATATATAGAGAGAGAGAGAGACAGAGAGAGAGGGGGTCGAGAGCTAAGTTGTTATATATTGCATTTTTAAATATTATTGTATGTTACATTCCTTAATATTTTATTTACTTCTCTCTCTCTCACACACACATCACAAACAATTTCAATATATATATTATTTCCTTCAAATATTTATTATATTTATATCAAACTATCTATATATATATTTCCACTATTTATTATAATATTAAAAGGGATAGAAATAGACATAAAGGAATTTACCAAAAATCTTAGATTATTTTTTAGTTTAATTATATCCAATTTTTTAAAATCTTTATAGAAGTATAAAATTTCATTAAAACATACTTCTTCTATATATAAACACGCGGGATAATTTTAAGTTATTCCTTTTGTAGTCGATAGTGTTAATATTTTTTATTCATTTCAAAAAAGAAACTTTAATACTAATTTTCTTATTTTTTATTCATTTCAAAAGAGAAACATTAATACTAATTTTACTTACATTAATTTGGTGATCATGGCTTACACTTCAAGTTAGTTTAAATAAAATAGTAAATTACTCAATATCATCTTAGGGTTCATAAGTTATCATATTTTTATTATTTTAACAAAAAATAATAATAATTAGATTTAATTGGGAACTATGTTATTTCAAAATAAATATTTAAACAATTAATACAATAAATATTGTATAGTTTCAAATGAATATTAATAAAATTTGAAATGTTTAGTATAAATTTTAAAATATTAAATCGTAACAACATAATAAAAATTATTTTATAAATATATATTTTTATTTTAAATTTAGTTTTTTTAAATTTAAAATAATTTTTATTTTTACTTCAAATTTTAATATGAAGTATTAATAATAAAATAAAATTATAGAATTTTTATTTTTCATATAACAAATTTATATTTATTGAATATAAATAAACATTCCAAACCTAAAAAAAAATTACTTATTCAAATTTCTTTATTAAAAAAGATAATAATAATACTTATTTAATTTTTTTAATAATAATACCTTTAACCAAAATGTTAATTTTGAATTTTTTGGATAAATAAAAATTATATTAAATGAAAAATTTTCAATTTACATTTTACAAAATCTTAAAGATTCTTCTTTCGAAAAAAAAAGAAAAGACAATCACTTTTTTCTATCATAATAAGTTTTAATTTTTATATGCATACAAAGATCCATGAGTATTCTTCCATATATGCAATTCTAACAATTTGCAAGTATGTTTATTTTATGATAGAACATGCATATTGTTAGTGGAATATACATTCACGCCCTCCATAACACAAATGCTCTCCGCTCCCCAATGAGATGACCGTATTTTGTGTTGGAGTCATCCATGATTAATGCCAAGATTTATCGTATCCATACAACGATTTTTTATTACTGAGAAAAAATAAACAAAAATAAAATAAAAATTATTCAGTAGTCTCAAACGCATGCATTAATTTGGAATTCAAAAGGATCAAACTTTGTATAGCACCCTCCTCTACTATTTTAAAATTAAATTATATATATATATATATATATATATATATATATATATTGTTTGTTTGTTAATGAAAAATATATTTTTATTAATATAAAAAATAAAGTATACTATTAGTTAGTAAAAAAAGATGGGTGAAAAAGTTACATATTACAAGTAAGATTATAATGAGTTAAGAAAAAAATTTGGGAAGCGAGTGAAATAACAAAAGCACTAAACTAAGGCCTCAAATGAATATCAACCAAAAAAAGAAAAATAAAAACACTAACACCAAGAATCAAATTAAGCAACAATAGAGAGCATAGCGGTTGGTAGAGGAGGTGACAATGAAGGAGAAGGGGGGTTGTCCCCCTAGCACTCCTGAGCATTAATAAGCAAGGGATCTCATCCATCATTTTATTATTTTTTCTCATCTTCTTCTTGTTGGGTGAGGGATAGGGGGACAAGGCAGAGCGGGGTCAAAGGAGGCAACAAAATGGCAAGAACTAGTCGCAAAAACTTATCCTGTGGAAGGAGGGTCCAACCCCCCTCCACTACCACTTATGTTGTCTCTATTAGACCCACTGTGGTGTGGGTATGACCAATGAGAGTGAGAAGAGGGGCTCCGTTGGATCTAAGACCTGTGAATTTGAATGCCATATCCATGCCCATGAGAAGGATAGTGGTGGCAGGAAGGATTTGGAGGTTTGTCACTGACAACACACATAGCATTCCCTCAATGATCCAAGAGGATCTGTTGATGCAAAAAAAATAGACCAACCATTTAAAGGCCATAAATTTTTACCCATAGCTCTGTTTGAGCTCTTCCATGCACCAAAACCACCGTGTCTAAAAGTTTCTTGTTGTCCTAGGCAGTTCTACCTACCTATCAATGTTTTCAATATTTTTCGAAGGCCATATGTGATCATCTGAGGATCTAAAATTGTGATTTAATTATTTTTTTGGGTTTTTTCTATTTTTAGAAATTATATATTTTTAGGACCAAACATTAACTTCAGTAGAATTTTGTCCCATACTTTAATTATATTTTTTAGGATATTTTGAGATATTTTTAGAGTTGAACGTGCTTGCATGTGAACTTACTATAAATAGCAGTGCCTAAAAATAGGCATTTTTTTTAGGTTTTAGTTTTTTTTTTCAAATTTTGCATGTAAAATCTACTTTTTTGAGTATAGGCTTATTTAATCATGGTTTGAGTTTGTAATTATTTTAAGTCATTCAATATGAATCAGTTTTGATTTATTGTTTCAAATCTTAGCCTATTGATAATTTTATTGTCTTGATAGTTTTTGATTTTAATATCTATGGATGGTGAAGCATAAGCCAAACTTTATCAGTTTGGGCTTACATTTGGATAATAATACTAGAAATATCAAAAACCTTTGTTAGTTACAACAAAATTCCTTTCCATTTATTCATGATTAAAACAAGCATTATTTTTAGTTTTTCAAATCTAAAAGAGAATGTCAACACAAAAAATATCCTAAAATCCAGTGTATCGTGTAGGGAAAAAGGCAAAATCCCCCAAGATAACTATTATCCATGTGAATAGTTTAGGTCTAAAGGGCTCAAAGAGGGTATGGATCCATCTCCAAGCAAACTGGGCATGATAACAAAACCAAAAAAATTGCTTAAAGGATTTGGCTGGTGATAATCTAAACAAATAGGATTTAAACCCCCATGTGATTGATATGGTTACCTACATGCAAACCTTGGTAATGAATGCAACAAAGGAAATGTGTTTTTCTAGGCTATATGAGAGTAGCCCAAATAGTATAAAACCTTCTAGACTAGATAAAATGAAGGGATTAGAGATTCCATTGATGATTATGAGTTTTTGTGTCAATGTGCTAAGGATCCAATAGATTATATCCGATTCGAGGAGAATAGTGACGAAAGGGTGTAGTTTTAGGCCAATACCAATCCTTCCACCTAAGCATAAGGGAGGTAACACCAATTTTGTTTAAATACTCCTCAGGTATGGAACTCTGAATCTCATAAATAGATTTTTTATCATCATTGTTTAGGATAACTTTATCTTTGAAAAAAGGCCAAGGAAACCAATCCCAATTAGTTTTGTAGAAAATATCCCCACTAGTTTTATTATACTTTTTAAACAATCATAACCTCTTGATCCAATGGACCATGGAAAAGTGAACATTGTGAAAATTAAGAATTGGGGACCACCATAGGGAATGATAATTTAGAGATAATTTTTTTTAAAAGCATTCCCCCACCTACATAAGGTGATGTTTATGTTTCCCTGAGCCTTCCAGATGCTAGACATAACAAAAGTACCTCCAATCTTAACAAGAGCGTGGGTAATGAGAATATTGTTCAAACAAACACCTTGCTAAGATCTTCTACCTATAGGGCATCCTTGAGAAATAAAATACCTTAAAAAAATTCCAACCTTCATCACCTTTCAAACCTATGATAATCCATTTGACACTGAAATCCTGGCCTTGGAGTTTAATGTCAATGAGCCCAAGTCCTATTGTTTCTTTGGGTCAACAACAAATATTGTAATAATCTATGTGGAATGTGGCCTTCAGAATTGGCCCAAAGAAAATTCTTTAATAGTTTTTTATAATTTAACATAGGCAACATTATAAAGATCCCAATAGGGGGAGTAGTAGACATGAGTAATAGCTAGCACCATAGAACATATCTAAATTTTTTGTAACAACCCTCCAATAAGATACTAAAAAAATGCACTAGAACTTTTTTTATGATAAATTCCTAGTTATACCAAAGTGATATCAATTAGATTGCAACTCCAATAAAAGTATGTGCAAAACTAAAATCAACATATTTATGTGAAGGACTAGTCTAGATGGTTATACCTTCTGAGTGATGACCATTATTACATTTTTCCAAACTTGCTTGGCCAAGTGGAAGCCATTAAGTCTCAATTAATAACCCTCAAGGTCATATGTTCTATTTAGGAGATAACCTCTTTGTTACATGATTAGATAACATAACAGATATAGACTCCCTCGATTGGTCATTTTACTTATAAAATGCTTGCTAGTCCATGCACTACTTTCCTATACCTAACATAATCAGTGAGAAAGATTAAGTTAACTTCATAGTTAAATATTCAAAATATAACACTCAATTATTATCTTTGTCATATAATTATGTTACCATTTTTAAGTGATATTTATTTTCACACACGATTAATCACTAGACCACAAATACATTTAATGCACACTAGGGAATATTACATCCCTTTTTACAGTAATGTAACAATGTTATTACAACATTAATCCAAAGAGAACCTTCTTAGAATAACATAGAGGTAACAATTTGGGTAGTGGAATCTTAAACATTTCATCGATCAGTAAGAATAATATGTACCAGCTTTAAAGGCTAAGACTCAAACCATAATTGTCAACTTCATTAATTTTTCTATGTTTATTACCCTTTTCAAAACTTATCACAAGTGTTGTTGAACAAGGATTTTGTTAATCACCCTAGCTCCAATATTACAATTTGTGCCCTCCTCAAATCTAAGAGTAATATGTCTCTTTTAACACCATTTTTTCTCTCTCTAAGATGAAGACAATCACAAGGAGGATGCTACGACATATACCTTGGTCAAGTATGGCATAAATTATAACATAATCATATTTAATCATTTCACAAGATCTAGTCATTTGTCATGATAGAGGTCTTCTATCTTGAGACCAAATATGATTGGAGGTTTTATTCAAACTACTTAAATATAGAATCAGTTAAAAATATCATATTATCTTCACATCTTATAAACATAGTATACATGCTACAAATAGCTGGTAAGTCAAGCATTCAAGACATGGAAGAAGGGTTATCCTATTACTAACCCTACAATGATCCTATTTCTTCCTAAGTTATTCCATAATGTACACTCAATGCTATATAAATGAAGTTCCCATATTACATCTCATGGAAAGGCCATGATGTCACAATCCTTGAAATAACGACTCTGTTATTGATATGCAACTGCCAAGGCTATAACGAAGAGATATGTTCACAATTTCAATTATCCGACGATTCCTTTATGATAGGATACCAAAATAATATTCTTCGGACTTAAGGCAATATAAATAACCAAAAATGAAGTTGTAATTGATATACACCAATAACCTATAAATGGATTCAGAGGATAGAGAAATTCATCACAAGAATATTCTTTGTACTTAAAATTTAAATTTGACAAGCAGGGCTCAAACAATTCACAAGTTTAGAGTTAACATGATCTCAACTCAATATTTACATTACTATTATTCCATTAACCCATATCAAGAGGTTATTTCAAGGATCAGAACGTACATGCTCGAGCTACATAATGCTTCATCTAAACGAGATCTCACCACACTTAACCATCCAATAACCATATCCTTAAATGGGTTTAAGGACTGGGAATCATATTTAAATTCACAACTACGATGGTTTTCGTAAGAGGATAGCTTATTATGTCAGGTATAAATAAAACTGCACTTGCATTCGGTAATCCTAACCATTGCAAAGTTCTTTAACCTTGTATACACAAAACAAACACATTATGAAGATAGGATATTTCTGCTTATTTATATATATCCCTGTAGTTAACCAATATGAAAGTAGCTAGCAAGGAATAAACATCTTAGAAATAATATATAAAACATGAACTCCATTTAAGTATAGATTAAGCAATATAACGACAATTCCAAGGGATGCTGCATTTATTATTTTACTTTAACGGGAGGGAGGCGGAAAATTTCATATACATCCTTTTAACACGATTACATCATGAGAGGGAGAGATGGTAAGCAATCTCACAAATTTTAGATATACGTCAAAGAAGGGCTCTATTCTTGAATCTTTTATGATTTCCATTTGAATCTCGTCCTGCATTTAGTAATCAAAAAGATATGTCAGTGAAATGCTGGTAAGTGTTTCTCCTCGGTAATTTTCCAATAAATATGCATATTAAAAACTAGCACAAGATAATTCGTCACCTCCCTATATCAATATAATCGCAAATACTAATCAATCATAAGGAACAATTAAATCACACCATGCACGAGTAGTACGCAAACCTATAAGGAATTATAATAACGTCCACAAGAATCCCAAAAATAAAAGAAACAAGGTGATACATGACGATTATTATTCCAAAAATATTTGCTAACATTATGCTTAATTCGCATAAGCTAAAAGGTCTCACGTCAAACCAACCTTGAATTGAGACAAAGATATGTCCCAATATCTATTTTGTATATATAAACATACATAAAGCTGTCGGTAGACATTCTAAACTAATGCAAGATACAAGATCGATAAACTTCAACACAACACCTATACTATACCAATAACTATAGATATTTCAAGGCAGATTCCCACGAATACTTTCGAAAAGGTCAAAAATCAGTTAATTAAATTCTATCCCTTTATATTTAAAATTACGCATCATAGTAACTGCTAATCAAAGACATAGCAAGATCAAATTCAAGTTGTTAATGGAGACGAGAAGACTAGCTTAAGATCTTCAATGTAGGAAATACTGACAAGCTTGTGAGACATTTTATTCATTGGTATTGAAGTTTTACAGCCGTACTACAGTAATAAAATACAAGTAAGGTTCTTGTATGGATTTTTAAACTCTAAATATACTTATCCATAGGTATTTAACTGTCTTATATAGAGTATACCAGAGAAAGGACAACACATAGCTCTATTAGTTCACTCCCTTAGAGATATACATAATTTTCAACTTGAGGTGCACAAATATGAAGTATAAAACATAGACAATGGTTTTTCAGATTTAAAATACCATCCATTATATGTCTTAGAAATAACCATGCATCTAATAGCAGGCCGTAAGCGATCCAATGTTTTCTAATTTTTACTTCCATAGCATATAAGGGCTGGAAGAGATCATGGAAACATAAAAAACAAGCAGCTAATTTAGATGGTCAAATTTGGAAAAATTGCCATCATGCAAAAGACGAAAACTCAGGCCAAAAAGAGAATCCATCCAACTCAGACATAGGCTGATATACTACAGTCATATTTTCTTATTGTCACGTCCACATTTGACCACGGAAAGGGAGGGGGAATGACTTGATAACCCATTATGCTCAGAAACATAATGGACTTCATTAACTCTAAATAATTTTTGAGATAGGATGTTTAGTTGCTATAAGTTATTAACTCATGATGCTACATAGAAATATTTCAATTATGCATTAAAGAGGTAACATAGTTTCCATCGCACTAGCCCACTAAAAATCATCATAATGTGAAGTTAACAAGGCAATGCTGTAACTCAGATATTGATTATAATACATGTAATGAATGAATATGTATACTTCATAAGGAATAACACCAAGGATAGAGAACCAATTACAGGTGTATAACATAGGTCCTAGATATTATAAGAAGAGCTTCTTTGAAAATCCATTGTCTTTATTACTAGCTTAATGAGATTTTCTTAGCATATTTCCTACACTTCTTTTTTATTCATCTTTTAATTGTAGACATTCAATTATCACCACTCTTGTGTCAAAATTGCAATTAGAATATTTTTTAGTAATAATGCACAAATCATTGAAACACTCAAATTCATCTGCACATTTGGCATGCATCCTTTGAAATATATTGGTGCATCCTTGATTGCGGAAATACATCATACACAATCATCAACTTCACTTAATTTACCTCGAGTCAAATTATGAATGTGTAAGAGACATTTCAAGATTAATTAGGTTGAACGGTTATTTAACTTCGAAAAGTCATAACACTTTCCATTAAGTTAATTAAACTATGTTAATTAACCTAATCTTCTTCTAATTGGAAATTCTATAGTTTTTGGAATTACTTGTTTTCCTTAATTCATTAATTGAATTATTCCTCTAATTATGTCAAGTGGCCAAATGATGATATCATCATGACATATGTGCAAATATTAAGAATGATGACATCATCATAAAAGTTGTCAAGCACTAACAATAAATGCCAACAAATATCAAAATTAGGAAAGACATAACTAATTAATACCATTTATTAATTGTATTTTCCTACCAAAGTTGACTAACTCTAATCTAATCATCTTGATTTCCATCTGATGATGAAGAGAAGTTTGAGGAATCTATAAGTAGAAGGGCCATTTACCATTATTTTGAAGCCAACAAAGTGTTGCCCTTTTGGAGATCCACTCATTCATCAAGCGTCATCTTTCTTCTCAGTTGTTCAACAATCACATATAATCAAGGGGAGATGTCACTTACGTGATGTATTGATATTGATTAAGACCTCATATTCTATAATCTTGACATAAACATGTATGTATGTATGTCAAATTTCAAGGAAACATCCAAATGAAAGGTAAAAGGATCTTGTTTAGTTTTCTAATTCATTATTATTACTTCGAATCTTACCCAATCTGAGAACCACACTTAAGAATTTAAATTTTTTAGTATTTTATGCTTATTTTTCATACTAACAAGAATTAACCTCTTTCAGATTCATGTGTTTACATTTCACATGGCTAGTGGGACTGTGCACCCAAAAAATCTCTTTCCAAGCCTTTTGAGTCTTCTAATTACATAATCACATTGTTATTTAACTCTAATTTTTCCTATTTTCTTCTAAATTTACCATGTTCCATATTTTGATTATCTGTGGGATCACCCTATGAATCGATGAGATCGGCCCCATAAACAATGAGTTTGCCCTATGTATTGGTGGGATTACATTTTATTACTCTCTATGTTCTCTATGTGTTTGAATAGATCAGAGATATTGACATGTGTAGTTTTGCGATTGACTTGTGTATCCATGAGGTTTACTATTAATCGATGAGGTTATGTTACTAGCATTACTATGTTTTCTTACAATGACGAGATTGACATGTCCATTGGCATGATTGCCCTACTAATAAGTCAGATTTCCTTGCTAAATGATGTTTGTTGTTCCCAAATTCATTATGTTTTTATACAATCGATGTGATTAACTTGCTAAACAATGATATTGACTGAAAAACAATGAACATGACCTGTTAATTAGTGAGGTCACTCAAAAGAGTGGTATTATTAATCTAGAACTGATGGGATTATCTTATAGAATGGAAAGATCATCTTGCAAAATGACAGGATTGCCCCATATGAATTTTGTCAAGGCCTAAAACTACAAAAATATAAATTCCTTTGATATCCAAATTTGGTGTTCAAATGCTTAATCTTTTTTCTTGCAGGTTTTGATAACTTAAAAGGTTATTTTCCATAATTAACAAGGTAAATTTGATTTATATTTATATTTGGTGCTTAACAAGGAACATACCTTTTAACTTCATGATCCTAAGAGCACTTTAATTTTATCATTTTATTATGTTGCTTTTGATTTGTTTATTATTTTTGTAAACTAGAATGTCTATGCTCTCCCCTTACCCCCTTTAGGCAGCCTTGGTACTGACATTACATAGTTTACTTGCTTTCTTGATTATCCAAAGGATTGTTTTGAAGTATGCTCTTATTTTTCCCATTTGTGGTGTCCTAAGAATTAGAAACAAAACACATCTTTACTTTTTTCATTTTTTTGACTACACAGAGTGGAATTCATTACCCAACATTCATACCAACCTCATTATTTGATGATGTATATAAATTGAGGTTAGGTCAATAATATCTTAGCTAGAATGTCCCTTAGAGCTTGTTCAAGTGGTATCGCTTCAGAGATGTTATGGATGAAGTTGTTGTAAAGGGACTAGACCCTTTAGTGAATGGCCTGTTAAGCCTCAATGTCAAATTGACAAATTTGTGCCATTCAAAGACCATCCATAAAGACAAATAAAAACTTTAGAATTAAAACCACTATTTCCATTAAATTCTCATTGATACAGGGGTGTAAAGGTATCAAATCCAAAAGATTTCCTTCTTATATGGACCGTTGAGAAAGGGGTGGGATTAAAACACCACCATAATTGCTTTTAATTACTTAATGAATCACTAAAATTTTAATCCTCTCAAAGGCAAGTATATCAAAGGAATAGTGATTATCTCATAATCATGTGCCAATTCTTATAGTAGATTCATGATACTTGTGTGTTTATGCTTGATTTTTATGTCAAAACCTTGCTTCTACTCAAAACCTAATCCAACAAATAAACCAAGTCAAGTTCAACACACAGTCCATACCACACCTACAAGATGAGGCATTATATCTTTACCCCATCTTATCATTATGTTAACCAGTTGTATCGTTATGTTATTTGCATGGTAAAATTTTATTGTCTAATTGAAATTTATTCAAATTAGGTTCATTTGGATCTAAATCTAGTTTAGAATCAATTGTGCACATTTGGGTCATTTTCTACCCCATTCTTATACTAAGTAAATTCCATGCCATATTAGGTTCATCTTGAACCATGTATCAAGCCAATTCCATGCCATATATGGTTCATCTTGAACCATGTACCAAGCCAATTCTAAACCAAATTTGATTAATCTTGAATCACACATGCCAAGCCATTTTACTCTAATAAGGTTCATCTTGAACTAGGTTCTAATTATAATTCCAAATTAAAAAAAATTTGACCAAAGTCAATTTTAAAGATAAAAATTAAAACATTTCCAAATCAAGTTTATTTCGACTAGGTTCAATTATTTTTAGTCCATCACATGCCAATTCAAAACACTTCTTATTTTTCTATTCAATATCTTGCACTTGTTGGTTGGGAATGATGAAGTCATGTCATCCATTCTTTCTTTCATTTAAATCACATTAGGTCATTCTACCCTTTTTAGAAATAATCCAAGCCAAAATAATTATGTTGGATCAAGAATGCCCTCTTTGGGCCCATTTAATCTAATCCAAGATTGTCCTCTTTAGGCCAATTATATCAAATACCAAAACTACCCTCTTTGGGTTATTTCTCTGGACCAATACCACTCTCTTTGGGCCAATTTCAAAGACCAAGCCAATTCTACCCTCTTTGGTGCTTCTCTACCAAACCAATTTCACCCTCTTTGGTCCAATCTTGTTAAAGACCAATTCTCTTGCATGAATTCTTACTTGGGGATGTATTTTCTTCCATCTCAATCCATAACACTAAAAACTAATTTGGATAAAGCCACATTCAAACAATATAATAATACCATTATTTTATGGCTCACAAAAGAGGGAGCCAAACTCCCACTTAACTTTCCTATAGACCAATTGCATAACTTTATTCAAAAAGAGGAAATACCTATGTTGAAGAGGAAAGGAAAATTATAAACCCACACCAACATAACCATGTCATCATTTCTCAAGTACAACATAATAATCAACCCTTCACTAATCAACCCATGATTAATTTAATAATCTCTTTAACTGCTACTTTATTTGATGATTTATTGTCTAATTATCCAAAATTTTATATAGTCTTAGAGACACAACAAATCCAATCATTTCCACTCCAAGGGCCATTATCTATTGAAGAAAAAAGGTGTCCAAGTCTGATAACTACTTAATTAGGATTTGTCATTGTTAGGAATAAATACAAAAATTGATGCAGAATAATTTCATAGAATCACAATAATAGATATGATTAGAGATGCATAAAGAACAAAAATAAACATGCACAATAAGAAGACAATATTTAACATGGTTCACCTAATATGGGTTACATCCACCAAGAAACACTTGCTCATATTTTATTACAAGCCACCATAGTATAAGTACTCTCAAATCTATCTTCATAATTACAATGCATAAATATTTTTTAGAGTTATGCTTAAAAACCCCTCCTAAATTCAAACTTGAATTCACACACTCTATTCTTCCTTCTCAAACCCTTGTTCTCATGATGTATTACCTAAAAAATATCTATCTATCTATATATAATACATCAACAAAGCGGTATTACAAAATAATGGGCACCAAAACCATGGGCAAAGTCAACCCAAAATGATTTCTCATTAAAGGGGGTCCAAAAAATGTAGTGTTCAATACATTTAAAATGTATATTATTTGAAAATACATTGTAATTTAGAATAAAACTCCACAACACAATAATCTCCCATGTGGAGACTGATTTCATCTGAGCAGGCTTCTCAACCCTTCACTATCAACTATGAAGGCTAATCGAAACTAAACACAACTTTAGTTTCTCCTTTGTGACTACCTTGGTCATCATGTCTGCAAGATTTTGATTGGTATGAACATTTTCTAGCTTCATCTTTTCTTCCTCCAAAGCTATCTTGATGAAATGGTACCTCAACTATATATGTTTCATCCTAGAGTAGAAAGTAGAGTTATTTTATAGATGTATATCACTCTAACTATCACTATATAGCTTCCCTTTATCTTGATTATACTCCAAATCTTCAAGAAAATACTATAATCAAATCATCTCTTTGACTGCCTCTATGGTAGAAACATACTCAACCTCTATGGCTGACAAAGCCATAAGTTTTTGTAGTCATGAAATCTAGCTCATCATTGTGTTGCCTAAAATAAATACATATCCTATTGTATTCCTCCTATTTTATAAATCTCCAACCATGCCTAAATATACATAACCATGCAAAGTGGTGTCCAATACACTATCGATTAGAACTGTCCCCATGGTCCCTCTTAAATACCAAAGGATCCACTTCACTACCTTCTAGTGTTCTCTACCTAGATCACTCATGTACCTACTTACTGCTCCCATAACGTGGGTAATATCTATCCTAGTGAACACCATGGCATACATCAAGCTATCAACAATTAATGAGTAAGGTACATGTGACATCTAGATTCTCTCCTCCTCTATCTTGGGACACTTTTCCTTTGATAACTTGAAATGACCTACTAAAGGAGTCCCAACTAGTTTAGCATCCTGCATACTAAACCTTTCCAAGACATTTTTGATGTACTCTTCCTAGGATTAATTTATCTTTCATTCCTTCATATCTCAAGTTATCCTCATACCAAGGATCTATTTTGCTGCTCCCAAATCCTTCATAGCAAAGAAATTACTAAGTTGTTCCTTGAGTACCTTTATTTCCTACATATTTTTACCTGCAGCTAACATGTCATCCACATACAAAGGATAATGTAATCACCATCATCAAACTTCTTGATATATATGTAGTGGTCTCAATGACACTAGAAGTATCCTTGTTCCATCATAAAATTTTCAAATTTATTGTACCACTATCATGGAGCTTGTTTCAGGCCATGCAATCTCTTCTTTAGCTTTCACACCATGTTCTTCTTTCCTGTGACCTCATATCCCTATGAATACTTCATATATAAGTCCTCCTCCAAATAACCATGAAGGAATGCCAATGAGAATACATATAGAGTGTTCATTGAATTCAAAATGTACAATATTTGAAAATACATTGTAATTTAGAAATAGGCTCCAAAACACAACAATCATCATCCTCTTCCCAAACATGATCAAATTCATCCACTTCCAAATCAAGGTCAAGATAATCAATCAATCCTTGATGTTTTTGTCAAATCAGCCATATTTGACCAAACCCACACCATTGATGGTCTACCTATATTTGATGGACTTATATTTGATAAAGGATCCATTTTTGATGAGCTCATATTTGAATATCCCATTATTATTGAGAAATAAATCATTACTCATCTATCGCTAAACATTCCCCAATTTATAAATTTCTTTCATCCTAAAGCCTTCATTTCCACATGAAAGGTGAAGAAGGTAATGATGGATAATGCAATTCAATAGGCCATTTTTATAAATATATTTACATCATAAATAGGTTACCTTTTAGATCCAACATTATTATCAACATTAACATCAACATTAACATCAACATGAATATCAACACCAACACCAACACCAACATCAATGTCAACATCAACATCAACATCAACATCAACATCAACATCAACATCAACATCAACATCAACATCAACATCAACATCAACATCAAAATCAACATCAACATCAACATCAACATCAACATCTAAATAAGAATCAAGTTTTATCTTAGAACCAATTTTAGAATTAGGTTACATTCTGGATCCAATATCAGATTTAGTATCAGAAACATAATCAACATTGGTCTCAACATTGGATTTAAATCCCCTTTAGTAAAAATCAAATTCATAATTGAAATACATTAGTGTATATTAAAACATTGCCTATACACTTCTATAAGATCCACATAAGTTTTAGTCAACTTCATAATCATATTTTCATAGATATTCTAACATTGTTTAAAAACTCCTTGCAGATCAGATTAAATACAATTTTGATCCCTATACAATTTTTGAAGATGTTTCTTTTGAAATCAATGTAATTTATTCTAGTAGCCTCTACAAGGATTGTATGGCATTTTACCCTTCCATTGATACAACACATACCTTTCACATTGACCAACCTAGCCATTATATTGAAATCCATCTACCCACAACCATCAATTGGGATTAATAGAATCACACATTGTTGAACTCCTTCCATGGTGACATCCTAGTGGTATAATTTATAGAGATCCAAAACAACATTCAAGTAGAATAGGAATCTCCTAGTGAAACCTTGTGTGAGGCACTATGAGATAATCAAACTTTAAAATCAACATCTCCTAGTGAAACCTTGTTTGAGGTGCTAGATGATAATCAAAATAAAAAATTGGAATCCTTTAATGAAACCTTGCTTAAGGAACTAAAGGATAATCAAATTGACTTATCAACATCCCTTATTGAGACTTTATTTTAACGTGATATTGGATAATCCAAATCAAGTACAATTTGAAATCAACAAAGTGTGTGACTAAAAATCTCAAACTTCATTTATCCTTCAACCATTATACATTCCATTGTGATCTCATTATTCATATAACTTCTATCTTACATCATAAAATCAAGGAATTTATCCCTTTCCTACCCTTTTTTACCCTTCATGATAGCACTCTTTTTCAAAGAGGTTACAAATACACCTTGTTTAGAGGTTTGGAGGAAGAAAATCAACAACCAATGAAGATCATGATATTAGTAACATATCTCACATCAACAACAAGATTCAGATAGAGCTACTATTCAAAGTAGGTATTGGTTAGAAAAAGAGGATCTGAATTATGCATATTGTAATCCTTCATTGAGTTGAGATGCTAAAAATAGAAAAAAATTGTATTAAAAATATAAAAGAACTGAAAGAAAAAGAGAAATAATTCATCTAACAATGAAAATTATGCTTATGGAACCTTGGGAAATTACCATGATGAAAACCAAATTTTCTAGCATCATGTGTAAAGAATGTGTTATTTGTAAATACCTTGACACTTGGGGGAAACATTATATACATTATAGACCATTTCATTCAATCCATCTTATGAATTACAGTCCATTACCATCCTTACCAATTTATCCATTCACTCATATTCAGCCCAACCCATCTTATTATGACCATTCATCTTCCCATCTTAAACTTATAATGGAAGTGGAAGGTATATTGAGACCTATTTTGGGAAACCTTTTAGCATATTACCCACATGAAACTTTCATGAATGGACACATTTAGTTCTCATGTGACATGGTCATTGGATACTCCTAGTCCTTTCCCTCATTAACATCCATCATTAGTCAACATTATCCATTCATCCTTAATTCATTATTATTTTTCATTATGTAGGTGGAACTATATTGACCTGAGGTCCATATAGATTATGTAGGCAACACTTAGTTTATGAGGTTAGCTTGGTCATTCCTTATCTCACACTATCACTATTTTTTGAGCATTTTAAGCTACATTCTCACTAATTTTTTAGCATTCTAAGCCAACGCTTATCATTTTATGACCATTATAAGCAATGATCTCACTATTTTTTGAACACCCTTATTCCAAGCTCTAGCCATTTTATGAGTATCCTATGCCACATTCTCACCTTTTTTTGGGTTAGCAATTCCCATACTCTCATCATTTTATGAGTTTAAACATTTTGCATCTATTGATACTCCATTGAATTTAGATGCCAAAAGCCCAAAAACATTCAAAATAATATAAAAGACCTCATAATTGAAATAGGGCTTACAATCTCCATAAGAGATGTAAATCCACAAAATCCTAAACATTAGAAAAATGATTAAAATTTCCATAAGAGATACAACCCAAATAAACTCAAAAACATTTGTCTTGTCCTAAATACAATCATTATTCTTGATTGATCATTGAGCCAGTCATGTTAGCAACCATTGGGATGTGTCCTTCCAAAATTTTCTTTACAAGGGAATATTCATTATTAGTTCAAATAATTTTAGTCACCTTGAGACATGTCTCTCCCTTACATGTATCCTTGCTTTGGGGCACTATTCCATTGTCATTATCATTGAGCCTATCTAGTGGATTTTGACTTGGCTAAACAACAAGATGTTTTTTGTTGCTTTTATTTTCCATTTGTGTTTTCTTGTTTGTTTGTTTTCTTTTACTGTTGTTTCCTTCACTTAGTCAATTATTTTAATGATGTCATCATCTTGGTGTTCCTTGTCATACACTTGTACTTGATTCTATCTATTGACATACATCAACATTATCATCATGGTTTGTATCATTGGTGTGTTGTTTCAAATTTTCTATTATATCAAGAGTCGGTCCTTATGCATAGTACAACCATGTAATAATGGTTTTTTATAGCATGATTCTTATTATCATGTGCTACATTAAAAATTAAGCGATCAAGGTTTATATACGATGTCAAGATATACTAGAAGCTTATCCCCTTTTAAGATCATTCATTATATAATTAAATCATTATGGTCATCTTTGAACATAAAACATCATCACATTTTCCTTTATCAAATCAACATAATTTAGCATTATGGCTATTTATATGTTCATCAGGATGTGCATCTCTAAATGAGCATGTAACAAATAGAGTCATATACATTGGTCCATCATTATTCTCAATCTTGTCATGATTATTTTCCTCCTCCATTTTTTGCAATATTGGGATAACTACATTGGCCTAAGATTCATTTGGACCATGTAGGCAATGCCCATTTACATTCAGTTTATAAGATTAGCTTGGTCACCCTTGTTTCATTCTTATTAAAATCCATATTCTTCTAATTCAATTGCATAATTTTTTATTAATTATTACGTCCTTCCAATCATCTCTTTCATTACCTGTAAGAATTATCATGTGTCTAGATTTTGTGGCTTCTTCATTCTTTAAAAATTTGTTCTACCATTTCCCTATGTTTACATCATTTAGCTTATCTTTAATTTTTGTAATAGGTTACATCAGTGATCTATGTTTTCCAATGTATCAATTAGACAAATCAATGATCATAATGACCCTGCTAGGCAAAATCATTTAAATCAATGATTAAATCCACCCTACTAGGGAAAATCACTAGTCAATCAATATGTATTTCTTTTAATTCCAAGCTCTATAACTTTCACCTTCTTTGGGAAAATCAAAGTGTGAAACTTGTTTCAAGATCGTTCATTCCCTAATCACATAACTTTTACCCTATTTTGGGTATGTAAAACTGTGACACTTATTTTGGGATGCATCTTTACCACTTCCCCTCACCTTGGGTTCAATTCAATTCTATTATTATTCATCATTAGAAATCAACATGAAAGCATTAACTCATATTGATTAATCTCATCCATGGGTTAATTTCAATTTTATTCTTGTCCAATTTATTCTTATCGAGGGCATGTCCATCAATATTATTTTATGGCCACTCCCTTGAGAGGGCATCATGGGCATTACCAAACATTGTTTGGGGCTTCCTTGTGAACTTATTTTTAGTAAATTAAACAAGATTCAAAAAAAATGTGAACACATCATTCTTCAAACATTTTTCAAATTTATTCTTAATGAATTTTTCATAGTTTGAAAAGTGGTTACTTGGTCTATGCATTACAATGTGTTTTCAAACAAGGGAAAAATGTAAACACTAAATTTTCATCACTCATGCAAAAATTACATCTAGAATGGTTTCCATCAATAATAATCAAATCACTAAAACACCCAAATTATTATGCACATTTGGTGTGCATCATATAGAATATATTGGTACATCAATGATTGGGAAAAGACATTATATGCAATCAGCAGTTTCACTTAATTCACCTCAAGTCAAACTATAACTATACAAGAGACATTTTGGGATTAATTAGGTCGAATGGTTATTTGACTTCCAAAAGTCACACCACTTTCCATTAAGTTAATTAACATGTCCTAATTAACCTAATCTTACTCTAATTGGAAATTAACTTTTGAAATTACCTATTTTCCTTGATTCATTAATAGAAATATTCTCCCAATTATGGCAAGTGGCCAAATGATGACATCATGGATAAATATCAAGAATGATGTTGTCATAATGAAAGCTATCAAACACTAATAATGTATGCAAATAAATATAAAATTTAGAAATCCATGCCTAATTAATGCCAAATATTAATTACATTTTGTCTACCAAAGCTGACTGACTCTTATCCACTGATCATGATTTCCATCCAATGATCAAGAGAAGTTTGAGGAATACATAAATGGAAGGGCCATTTACCATTATTTATAAGCCTTGAAACACAACAAAGTGTTTCCCTTTTGGAGAGCCACTTTCATTCATCAAGCTTCAACTTTATTTTAAAATTTTCAACAATCACATGTACTCAAGGGGAGATATAGCTTACGTGACATATTGACATTAATAAAGACCTCATTCTCTACGATACAGGCATAAACATGTATGTATGTTAGCTTTGAATGGAACATCCAAATAGAAGGTAAAAGTGTCTTGTTTATCTTTTTATTCATTATTTGTTACTTCAAGTCTTATCCAATCCAAGAACCACAATTAAGAAGTTAGATTTTATAATGTTTTATTCTTATTTTCCATACTAATGAGAAATAAAAATCTTTTAGATTCATGTGTTTACACTAATATCCTTAATCACATAGGCCAACACATTATAATAATGATCAATTGAAACTGGTTAATGACTTACTACATTCTTCTAGATTACATAGTTTCTAATAGTAAAGGAAGTCCCTTCTTTTAAAGTACATGATGGAGAAAACTAACACCTGGCTGCAGGTCCACATGACACACTAACCTACACAATTTTTTGATGTTTATTTTATTTAGGAATTCTAAATTATAATTCTTTTAACTATTCTTTCTTTTAGAAAAGTAGAAAATATTATTTATGATTGTCTTTACCTTGTTTGGCTCAATGAGGTGCATTTTTTTTTTTTAAACTTTTTGTCTTTTTTAAAAAATAATATTAACTCAAAATCTTGTAGGAATATTTAGTTTTTCCCTACCCAAGATATTTAACAACCCCTTTTATAATTCTAAAAAAAAATTATGAGATCTCCCAGATGGATAATTGAAGGTATCTTTCTATGTCCTTTTAGCACATTAATCCTCTTTTTTTTTCAAGGTATTCATTTCCCACATTTAATAAATTCTATGCCTAGTCCAAGGGCTTCCTCCCCCACCTCCCCATGCCCCCGCCACATTCCTTAATCATAATTTAATAAGGCACACCCCTAGTGGGGGCTTTTAATATTTATTAAGTCCATTAATATTATCCATTTTAGTTAAAGGGGAACACGATCTTTAGTCCAAAGTCAATAAATAATGGCAAGATTTAAAATATTTTTTCATGGTTTTTCCATTACAAGGTGATGGTTCTTAATGTGTGCCCAAGACTGAACTTAAAGCATTATTACACCAAGATCAAAACAAAAATCATATGAAAAACAATATCAAGATTGACATAATATAAATAATATTCTATAAAACATATGGTCATTAAATCTTTATTTATTTATTTGCATAAGCATAAGGACAACAACATCTTCCTCAAAATCTTCTATTTAACCCTTTCATCGATGATCATTCTTGAACTCCTAGCCTCATAAGACAACAATAAACCCTCTTATGACATAATATATATAATATTCTATAAAACATATGGTCATTAAATCTTTATTTATTTATTTTCATAAGAATAAGGACAACAACATGTTCCTCAAAATCTTTTATTTAACCCTTTCATCGATGATCATTCTTGAACTCCTAGCCTCACAAGACAACAATAAACCCTCTTATGATATTTATTGCACTTGCTAATAGAGACAAGATCTATGACTATAGTGGTGTTCCCATAATGAGTTGGTATTATCCATCTTTTAATATTTCATCATCCAAAAATAAGAATTCTTTAAAATGACATAAAATTAGACTTTATTCTGAATTCACTCGACTAGGAAGGAGATCATCTCTACCAAGTGTCCTTACCTATAACAAAAGATGATTCACTATTGAGTGATATAAAATACACCTCTTCTAAGGCTTATAAATCATGAGGAAGGTAACATACTCCATATAGTGTGAAGTGAAACATATGGGATGCTGAGAACATCATATAACCATATTATTAATTCCCTCTAAGGGATATTCCAAAACATTAGCCAGTAAAATCAATTATGCGCCTCCCATTTACTGATATACACATGGATTGATGTGTGGAAAAAGAGATAAATAGGGTTTTTATGACCAACCAAGAATAAAAACATCTATCCCATCATTCCAAGGATTATAGACAAGGTTGGAAGAATGAGGGATCAAAAGGCATAATTTGCCTAGTGCCATTGACAGACTTCAACAACAATAAAATGACAAGGTATTGAAACATATATCAAAAAGGTTATAAATGTAAATAATCATGATAATATGTTCAAATAAGTCAATCCCTAATCATATATTAACTAGATATCATTATTTATGTTTATGGTCTTAAAAATTAACCAATGCCCTTATTTTGGTACAAGACAAAAAGGAATGTAACATCCTTCTGTCCCTTGAAAAAGACATATCCCAATGTCTTAGTCAACATATGATTGATTATAAAAATAAAATAAAAGTTTTAAATAATTTTATCATAATATTCCAACCGTACTGATGATCAGGTAGTAATTTTGGAACTTGATATTTCAAAAATTAGATGCATCATTTCCATTCGAATCCCCATCAATGGAAACCAACAAGTCTTTTAATTAACAAGCTCACTCAAAGTTTATTCAGCCTAAAATCTTACCCTTTCTCCCTACAATACTTGATTATTATTTTTTATGTTCATTTATTTAATATAATTACTCGTGATTAACAAGTATTCCCTTTGTTATGGACATAAAATATACACATGATATTGTTACACTTGCCAAAAAGTGGTTTAGGAGCAGTGTACATTTTAATTAGCCATTTATAAAAATTCATGGAGGTCTCAAGGTGAATCAGATTCGAAATGATGGTGAATCATTTTGGAAGGTGTATCATTGCACAGGTAAATCACATGATGTCATGTAGTGAATCACACAAGGCCTGCTATGTTTTTTGGACCCTCGTATAAATGTTGAGGCAAGATGTTTATCATCATGGTGTAAGCCTATAGACAAATTTTAGTAATGGGTAGATGAACACCTAAACAACACAGGAAAATGCCAACATGTTATAGATGAATGATGAAATCCATAGATAAATTTTGAAATAAGGCAAATGAACACTGACATGATATAGATAAACACTGCACTGATAAGTAATAGATGAACATTGGCATAGTGTAGATGAATGATGACATAGTGTAGATGAACACTGACATGATGAAGATGAATGCCAACATAACACAGTCAAATGTTAGTATGATGTAGATGAACACTGACATGATGTAGATAAATGTTGGCATTATATATACAAACACCTATGTAATACATATGAACACTAGCATGGTATATATGAATGCCAACATCATGCAGATGGGTGCCTATGAAATGCAGACAAGTGATGGTGCCATGCAAATGAATGCTAAAATGTTTGCATTATATTGAATATCATCTTCACCATGTTGGTGTTGGTTTTCATGGTGCTAGCACTCACTGACATCATGTCAACATTTGACTACCCCATTTTGATGTTCAACTGAATTGTAATCATTTTTTGGTGGGATTCAAGTGAGTATCAACATATTATGAATAAACATCTGCATGATACAAATGAATGTTGGTATAATGTAGATGAGCACCCGCATTGTATAGATGGGTGATAGTGTGTTGATGAGCATCCATGTGTATGCATGATGTTAATTTGGTACACTCATCCATAGAATGATGTCTTTTGTGAGTGCCCACATCATGTAGACATTCACCCATATCTAACTAAATGCCTATAAAAGTGTCAAACACACCTTATTTTGGACTTTTTCCCACTTTTGTTCTTATATGGTTAAATTATTTGCACTCTTTTCCTCGAATTACAAAACCTTATTTTCATCCATGGATTCCATTTTTTAGAACTCGTTTGGCATTAGTGTAAGCACAAGATAGAGGGAATTGGAAACCCCAAACTCACTTTCCAAAATTTGACATGCATCATCATCCAAAGGCTTCCATATAAAAAAGAAACATTTAATGATTAGGTGGAGACTTGAAATTTCAAAGACATTATCTACATGCCATAGTTTGAGAAAGATATTTTTTTGTTGAATATTCTCTTGCAAAGTTTCGATGCTGCTTCCTCCACATTTCATATCACCTTGGGCTCCCAAAATGTTTCATTTGGAATCCATCCAAAAGATATCCAAAGACCAACAGGGCTACCTTATAAGGATGAGGACCTAGTCATAATAAATCCTTTTTGAGCGATGAGGATAAAAAATATATGGAGTCCCATTACTCACTATAACTAGATGGAATGTATTGTAAAATTTATAATTGCTCATTTTTTACTAGTTTTACTTCTATTAGTTCTAACTTCTTGTTAATTTTTTTACAAATATTCAATGCCACAGTAAAAGATTGCTGAGAGTTAAATGTGTTAAAAGTCCTTTTCTATTGAGAATGCTTGAAATTTTTCAAACAAGAATTGTTTTGTAGGGTAGACCATCTGATATTCCATTCTGGGCTATGGTCTAAATTCTTCCTACTCTAGGTGCTTAACCATTTGACTGGTACACTTTTATTTCAAATAGAATTAAAGATGATTTGAACTTTAATCTACATAATGAACATACTAAATTTTAATTTTGTAATTATATCATTACAATTTACTATCAATCAATTTTGAATTTGCAAGCATCATCTATTCCCTATACTCTAAATCTTGCAATGTTTGTCAAGTACTCTCCCTTGAAGCAAAAGAGGGTAAATGGAGTTGTTGTTTGATACTATTTGAGTTTTGTACTATATTTATTTTAAATAATTTTATAAATGTTGATCTAGTTAATTTTAAATAAAATATATATTTTTCTTACAAAAAACATTAAATAAAACAATTGCTAGAAGAAATGCAAAAACCAAGGGACGTCAACCCCTTGAGGCCATAGTAGAAACAAACATGGAGGAAGATGTAGAATCGACTCCATAGGTGCCTGAGAAGTAATTGATAAGAATAAAATATATTTGGAGTTCAATTACACCTCGCACACATCCCTCCACTCATTTTACTAGTATAGCTTCATAAACTTGCTTTATTTTTATTGAATACTCTTTTATCATTGTAATATTTTAATACTTTTTAATATATATAGCAGTGCCTATGTAATCTATATTGCAAACACCAAGGGGTTCTAGTAGAGATTTGAGAGTTCCTAAGAAACAAAAATAACAACAACAACAATAGCAATAATAATAACTATAACAATAATAGCAAGGTGCACTAAATAAAACTAAGTTTTTTTAATAAATGCTAATTTTATATTATATTTTTTTAATTGGTCATTTTAATGAATTTAATTCACATTTTTAGGTCATTTTTATCAATGGATAAAATTCCCACCACCATTGTCACCATCCCATAAGGGCCCTTTAAATATTAGAAATCGGACATGTTTGTTTATCCTAGCTTAGAGTGGTGGCTTGATTCAGATTGCAACATTGAAGTTTCCAAACTTTTCACTTTGTGGTCTACCTAGTGTAATGGGGACCATAGGTCTTCATAAAATTGATCTAGATGAAGAGTATTTGGGAATTGATAGTGGCACACCCATGGTTTTTTCCAACCCGGATGATACGATATAGGGATATCAGCCCATAGAGCTTTCACAGTGACCTCATATGCCTTATTCTCCAACTAAAAAAATTGAAGGCAGTCTTGTGCAGGAGATTTTCCAAATAGATGACCAACATACTATTTTCCTATTTATAATTTATTGGTAGAGATTACTAAAGCTTATGTTAATGATTTTATTCTTCCAAACCTTGATGATTTGAGAACTTGGGAGCATCGGGTAAAAGTATTAATTCATGAATTAAATGTCCATTTTTTCAACCACATTCAATGCAATCAATTGTACACAATAGTGGAGCATCAGCCAATAGAAATTGATGTTTTATTCAACCAAGCAATTTCAAAAAGTGTTGTGGTGAATAATAATTTTAATGATGATGTTCTTAAAATCATGTTAAACAAGCTTAAAAACTTAAATGTAGAGGCTCAAGCAATGGGCAAAAAATAAAAGCCTTGTGGATCTTGCAAATGCATAAAAATAAAATATGTGGTAAGTTTTATTATGGTTTTTTAAATTAATATTTATTTTAAAACATTTAACTAATTAAATGTTTTTTGATCATTTACAGTCAAAATATACAAATATGAAGAACTAAGTTATTGTCCTTGGCATGCATATTAAGAATGCACATAAAAGCATTTTTGTGGTTATTTATTTCAAGGAGAAACTTATTTTATTGAATAATCAAAATAATACATTGAAGAAAATAATTTGAGAAAATGGCTTGGATCCTGATGTTTTGTTTAAAAATAAAGCTAAAGCAAACCCGCCATTGCTTTCAATAGGAGATGTTGTTGTAGAAAAATGAGAAACTCTTGCCAATATCCATTTTGTAGTGAAATATCTTCAAGAATCCAGGATCTCAATCCTCATAGACAACATAACCGCTACTAATACCAGCCAACAACTAGTGGAAGGACAAATTGATCCACAACGATTATGAGACTTGAGCATTGTTTTGTAATTTATCCCATAGCATTGATTTTTAATTTATTCCATACTTTTATTTTGTAATTAATGGACACTGAGTTTTGAGCTCAAAGCCTCTAGTTGTTTTATGTTTATGTTTTGTAATTACTCGAAACTTATGTTTTATAATATTTAAAATATATTTTGTAATTATGGATTCCTTATATTAAGATACAATGTGTAATAATTTGTTATAATGTTCAATTGGTTTAATTTATAGTAAATTTGGTTTCAAATATATTAGAATATTTTATACCATTTCTTTTGATTTAACAATTTAAATTTAATTTAAAAGGTCAAACAATCAGGAAAAAAAAAGAATGTTGAATATGTACTAGTTTTTGTAACTTGCAATGTAAAAATTGCTAAAGAATACTATTACAGAATGCTAAAGATAGGATCATATCAATTAATTATTTCATAAATAACTTAACTCAAATTGAATCAATTAAGTGTTTCATAAATATTGTTCAGTAGTTTTCATATACATATTACAATGTTACAAACTAACACTCAGGTATTTCAAACAACCCTTTTGTAACTCACGCTTCATCACTGACATTTGTATGTCCTGTTTCACTGGCATTTTTAGTTTCATTATCTTCTTTTGTAGTTGTATTCATGACACCTATTATTTTAGTTAGAGTACTCCAAATTAAAATTTATTTATCGTATGGAAACACATCCACTTCATAACCTGAAACATATAACCTTAAACATGTTTCAAGATTTTTATCCAGTCTATTTCTAAGCCTCGGTTTAACAAAATATAATGCAATGAATATCGTTTCATCTTCCATATATCCCAAAATAATTATTTGGCACAATTCATATAATAAAAAATATTCATTGATTTTTTCCTATAGAACACTGTTGTGATATAATTTCTTCCATAGCCTTGTAATAGACCTTATTTCTATTGGTTCAGTTAACAACTGATATTGTTCAACTATTATAGTTTTAAAAAGGATTGACCATTTTTTAAGTTAATTCTTTTTCAAAATACCTTTAACTTCCTCTCCATTGATTTCCATAGACTTACTAAAATATTTGATGAGAGTACCTAGGTATTTAATAAATAAATAAATAACTTTTTTTCCTTACCATCTACATTGTTCTAAAATGTACGATTCACCACTCCCATGGCTTCAAGTAACTCATCCCTTTGAAAATGATCTCATGTCTCTCAATTTCATTCATATGTCACATATGACATTATCATATAGAAACCTTGTTACAGGTACTTCAAATTCTAATCCAACTACATTAGTTTGTCTTTTGAGAGTGTGTAATGGTATCTCTTTTCCATTAACAAAAATACAAAGATGATCTTGAATATTGAATTTCAAATAGTTTTGAGGGTCCTTTATATTTTTTAAAGTTTCCCATCTCTCATATATTGGCCCCTTAAAATTTTCATTCAAATAATATGATATATCAAGTGATAAACAAACTTGTTTCCTCAACTATATGAAGTTGGAAATATATAAAAATCTATCTTATGCATGTTTCATCAAACAATGCATTTCCTTCAACATGGGTAGAAGACCACATAATATTAGAAAAATTTCAAAATATGTCAAGTAGTTCAATAATTTTTTTGCCTTGTCAACCTCCATCTTATACTTGAAAATAAAACCAAGCAATGATTGATATTCTTCAAATATTCTACATGTAGGCTCATACATTGAAATCTATCTAGTATCTACATCTTTTAATAGTTTTTTCCTATTAATCACTCCAATTGCAAATTTTTGAAACTCTAAAAACCTTTTTGGACTGCATGACATGGGCACATGTAAATCATGGATAAGCTCCTCCACTTTTATGACATTTTTAAATGTGATTACAATTTTATAAGCAATATTCATTCTATGTGCCATGTAATTGATTGGAGTCATGCATGGGGCAACTTATGTTTCCAGGCAAACACCTAAACTTGTCCTACTCCCCTACATTACTGATTCACCATCCATACCAACACACATCAACTAAATACTTATATCATGATAATTCATCCTAGCAATATCCATCAAATTAGAAATAACCAATTTGCAAAGGTTTTCAGTGTTACAATTTTCAAGCATTTTCTGTATAGATAAAAGGTGAGGTTTCCTTGAATGATTATGAAAAGTACAGACATGCATGCATACAAATGTCATGTTGTCAATCATTATTACCTCATCAATGGACAATGATAAAAACCATGCTAATTTTACTTTTTCTTTCAAATCCTCATTTTCAATCATTGTGAGCCATTTTCCCATCTCCCAAGCACTAGTATCTAGCCAATGTGAATGTGGAATGTCATGCAATCTAATAATCTAAAATAAAATTTTGCAATCTAAAAAATTAGATATTTATCTTCCTCTTTTCAAAATGTGATATAAAGTTGAAAATTGTATATTTTTGGCAAGCAAATTAGATTAATTAACCTTTTTGAATTGAGCTTTAATTGTTCTTCCTTTCTCAATGAGGCATCTTTGATGTTTTTAATGATTATGATACTCTATTGCATAACATTGATGCATGCACTCTTTTTTATTTTTCTATCTCACTAGTCTTTTGATATTTCCATCTTTGTCTTTTACCGACTCATATATTTTGCCATATTATTTCTCAATTATGTCCAACTTGAGTTGCATTTTGTGGTCATTTTCAAGTTTCCAACTACATATTACGCATTTGCATTCTGTTGGTGTGTTAGTATTATTATTTGGATCTATAGGTTCAATAAATGGGTATTTAGATGCCCACTCATACTAAAATGACATTCTAATTATCCATATATTTTTCTTCTTCTACATAGATTTTTTGTGCCTTTGTCAACTGGAGATTGTTTTAGTTGCATAGCAATCTCATTTAAATATTGTGTTGGGTGAGTAGATATCTCATTTGGTGTTGGAAACTCATCATCGACACCACTACTTATGATTTCATATCTTTTTTTCTTTGAATACAATGGGATAGTGGGTATTTCTTTCTAAGTGACTTCTTTTAGGGGAGGTATATATTCTAAAATGTTATACAAGTCTTCAATACTTTTATCACTGAATTCTACATGCAAAAAGTTTGTATGACATTAATATTTAATAAACACCAATACGAAAGTACAAATAAATAAAAATTATTAAATCAAATAATATTTATAATTTAGTGCCTATGTTTGGCATTTCATTCCCAAGTATGTCTACCAATTCAGGGATATATTTGATCCCTTTATCAATGGGTTATGCATGAAATAATTTTATATACCTTATCATTATTATTAAATCTTTAAAATAATATTTAATTAATTTAAAAATTGATATTCTACAAGTTAGTACCTATGTTTACCATTTCAAATTCATACTCAGGTATGTCCTCTTGTGGAGACATTTCTTTAAAAGAGTTATCAGTGGCTTATGCATACAAAATGGCTTACAAATTTTAATTATTATTTTAATTTAACATAATCCAATAAATAAAAAGCACCGATTAATTGAAAATTTAGTACCTATGTTTGGTGTCTAGTTAAAATAAGATAATAGGTTATATTATTTTTAAAATTTCTTAGAGGCCTTAACATTTTTAGTAGAAGCCATATAATCAAGCCTACATATTCATGGATGAAATATGATTAATATAAAAATAAATATGATTGACAAAAAAAAACTTGATAGATGAATAAAGAACTAGGACATCAATCAAACATGGAATCTTCCAGCATCTGATTAGCCTACGATTATCCCACTATAGCCTATTATCATTCATCAGCTACCTTTCATCATGAATAAAATACCTACCATCATCCTTCCTCAGTCTACTATTAGGTGCCCATACTCATAGTCTACCATTAGGCACTCATAGGCTACTGTCGGATGCTGACAGGATGTAGTCCATTTTCTATAAATTATCATCAAGTGACACACTTGTAGGATGTTGTCAGGTATCCACAGGCTACTGTTACATGCCCTCGTGTTTAATTATCATGATGGTACTTAAAGAGTAGTAAATTAAATTATAGTTAAAAATACTAAATAATTATAATGTAAAAAAATTGTTGCATACTTTTTTGGAAACTATTGATTCTTGAATCCCTCTTGGGACCTGAAATATAAACCACCAAAAAAATTCCTAAAATTTCTTGATTTTATGTGGTGAATTTGTCTAGATTGGCTTCAAGGTACCATCGAATTACATTTATATGAGTAAATTTATATTCAAATATAGGTGAACCTATCCTCAAAATTAACTTTGACCCCAAAATTTTAGGTGATCCCCGCTCTATGGACCACTCCACAAAAATCACCAAATGTTGACTTCAAAAAATAGAATATTCATAGATTAACAAAGATTCACCACTAAACAAATCACTATTTGGGAGAGTTTCACCACTCATCCCTTAGGTCTACCTAACCCAAAGATCTCCCCAAAAAAAGTTCACATTTCTCAATACATCATACAAAATTTCCACAAATAATAGTCACATAATTTCCCATTATTGCATCAGCCAAGCATCAATTTCTTATAAAGATGTAAAAAAATGCTACATGTTAGTACATAAATGCAAGTTAGGAACACAACAACCATACTATTTTAATTTTAAAATTTTGTAATGTACATCTTAACATAAAAAATAATAAATGTAATCACTTGTTGTAAATCTATATATTAAATTTTCTTTTGAGTTACAAACTCAACTCAAGAATTTTTTTTAGTGGTAAATCTTCATTAATTCATGAATATTTCATTTTTTTAACTCAGCACAATCACCTTAATTTTATGGTAGAATTTAAATTTAAGGGTAGCTAACAACACATGATCACCTTAATTTTATGGTCGAATTTAAATTTAAGGGTTATCTTACCTAATTTTTGAAACCAATTTCCTCTTATAGATGTATGTTGTCATTATAAATAAAACTGATTTGAGGCATTTACCACTATATATTATATTTTAAACTTTATACCCTAAAGTACAATACCATGTGTTAGATGATAGGAAGAAGGCATTGGGTGATAACAAGCAACTCTCAGGTGACTATAACTTGAACTAGCTCCTGGACAACTATAATTAGATGAAAAATAACAATAGACATTGTTAAATGGAAAACCAAACATTAAATAGTGATAAATATTATAGGTAACTACATAAGCATCAAATAACTTCCATGCCACCTGACATATATGTTTTTAAATAACACTACTATCTCTTAACATCTATACAGATGCCCAACAACATAACTGCCACTTTAAATTTGTGCCACCACTCAATATAACTAATATCATTTGATAAATACACTAATAGATGATAGTACACCTATTGTTTGATATCTATACTATCATTCAATAACACACTACCAAATGGAAAATGTGTTAGCACCTAAAAATGCATTTGTTGTAACAACTATATTGGTAAGTGATAGTGTAACTATCATCCAGATGATGTGCTATCATTTGGTAGCCTAGCTAATAGATGACAACCATGCTAGCTAAAGTAGGCATCCATTTGTATTATGCATATGGATGACTAGATGATGTATTCAGGCGAATGCATCCTGTCATTAATCCTCATAATTTACCTACACTATTATATGCCTCCTAACCTGATTCACTATCATTACAAAATTAATTTTCCTAATGACCTCAAAGTTTTTTAAATATAGGCCACTAAAATTCTCCCTGCCATAATTATCTTTACAAAATAATACAATGGTTTCTATTTTCATAAATGTAATAGTTTAATAGAACTTCTATGGTGTTATTGCTAAATACCATAATAATGAAATCAACCAATAATAAATAATATAACACTACCATCAGCCACTATTGCATGGTGCAATAAAGTTATGTATTAAATGTTTATTAGTTTATTAATCAATCAAATCTCTAATAGATCTGAGTGTGTAATTATTTTTCTATTTTGATAAGTTGTTATTGAGTAATTAGTCCAAATCTAGACATTTCCTCCAACCTCATCTCCCCATTAGGAGTGATTCCCTACACATACCCCTACTAAGAGTGACCCCACATATATCAAAACTATGTGTTATATATGCCCATGCATCAATCATATAGATTTAAGACACCCCTTCTATTTATCATGAATTCATGAATCCCTAGTATGTACAAGTGGACTAATAGTTTATACAGCTATAACATTACTTTGACTAAAGTTTTCATTATAGTTATAAACTACTAGTTAAGTCTAGTCCACACACACCCATACTCTATTATGATCCACACTTATAATATTTGAAATATTCATAATATAATTCAAATCAACATAACATAATAGATATTACTAGCCAAAATGCCCAAATATTCAATATATGTAGAAATAGAATAATACCATTAAGGTATGGTGACACCATAAAATACTCCTTTAGAAAGAAATGACTCCACAATGTCTCTTCGATGGGACAACCTCCAATATCATCTTATAATAAAATAATCAATGCTTACTTGATTCCCTTGCAATGATATTCATGCCCTTTATATATAAATCTATATAACTAACAATGGATGGGTAACCTTCTAATCCCAATGTAGGCTGCCCATTACCCAATGCACTAATTCCACAAGTTACTCATTTATCTTAATACATTGGACCTATTTAACTAACTAAGGGTGATGTGTTCCACATATCAACATATATATCAACCCATATACATTAATATATCATATCCCTAGCTATATAACATTCCTTCCCTCCTTGACATGTTTCATCCCTAAAATATAAGAAGAAACCAAATAATGAGTGTGATTCAAATCATTGCACACTTGTCTCAAATCTCAACCATCTAATCATCCATATGTGATCTTGGTAGGTGATAACTCTCCGACCTTATTTATAAATTGCATTGTGCTACTCTTATTCCATTCATGATCATAATTGTATCTTCTTGATATCTATGCATAATTATTTCTTCTTTGATTCCATGTACCATATTATAATGTGTTATTCTAATGCCATTCATGACCATATTAGTTATTCTTCCATGCATATTCATAGTGATTTCCCCACTGATTCCATGTTCCATAGGCCATTATGCTAGTTTGAATCCATACTTGACCATATTAGTTCTTCTTTCACTTCCATGCATAGCCAAAGTGATTGGTACTCTGATTTCTTATATAGCCAACATCATCAAGTTGTTATGACACTCTCTCATATATCTCCATGATTTTTTCCTCTTATGATAATGTGGGTGTCTATATACCTCAACTTTTTTTGATACTTTGAACTTATCAACATTTTATTGTACTTCTTCTACCTTTCCCTTTGGTGATTTATTTATCTCTTGAGTAGATGAAGTGTGCTTTTCTGCTTATATTCTTTATTCATATATTTCATCATATGAATCTTCCTCATGCTCTTTGTCACCTTTTTCAATCTCATCCTCATGCTCTACTTTGGTTTTTATTTGCGCCTTTTCAACTATGATATCCTATAAAGTGACATTCTTTTTCCTATACCAAAACTTCATGAACTTATCCTTAACATTAATATTGATTATTCCCAAAGTCTTTAACCATGGATATCCAAGAACCATATCCACACCATTCATATCCAAAGCATAAAAATATGAATGCAAAACATATTTTTCTATAGTGAGCTTCAGATCTTCAAAAACTTTAATATTTTGACCATATATTTGAGCCTCCTTGATATTATTTACTTGAACATGTAGATGTTGAGCCAGATCCATGTTGATGAAATTATACTTATTTCTAGGTTTTATGGACACAATGACCTTATTCTTTTGAATGCATCCAAAAAATTAAAAAATTGACTCTTATTTATTTAGAGCCAAACTATTTGAACCCTTATCATCTAATCTTTCTTCTTCCTCTTTTATGCCCTCTACCTCTCCTTTTTCACCATCATCATCATCATCATCATCATCATCATCATCATCATCATCATCATCATCATCATCATCATCATCATCATCATCATCATCATCATCATATGTTTCTTCTTCATATTCTTCATCACCTGTATTCTCTTCCTAATTTCCCTCATTTTCTTCTTTTATTTATTCTTCTTCATCACCTATGTTCTATTCAACATTATTATTTTATTCATTCTCTTTTTATTTTATATCCCATCAATCTAGGAAAATAGGTTCCATTTCTTCCTATGACAACTTCCATCATTTTACTCCCAGCTCATTCCACCAAAGTGTTTCAAGACCATAAAAATTTATCAAAATACCTTTAACAACAAGTTATTCAAACATTATTATCCTTAAAATGGAGCCACCATTATCTGTCATCATTATCATCCTCTCCTGAAAATACTTTTAACTTCATAATTCACAAAAACTAGGGTTAATGAAAAAACCTAAAATTTCAATAACTCATGCGAAACTGATCCAAAAAGTCTAATTTTTTTCAATTATATCTTCCATGTATGATAATTCAAATTCAATGATTTATTTGTAAAAACTATCCAAAAAATTGGCCTATAGAGTGAATCTATGAGAAATAATAAAATCATAATAAATCACTCTAAACATTTCAAATTTATTTGAAATTTTGAATGTGTCTCTTATGTATGTTAGTAAAATATCAGTAAACATTTCACAAAAAAATTACTTATATTTAGGTAGATATGATTAAATTATTAAAAACCCTAAAATATCAATTACTCTTTCAAAATTGATCATAAAACTTTGCTTTTTTACTGACTTAAAATATTATTCAACTCTAGTAAATAAATTGAGTAAAAATTTGCAACTAATTGCAATATATTTATGATTTCATAAAAATAGGGGTTTTCCCCACACAATTTTACCAAATCAAAGATATGATACCATTTATTATTATCCACACTTATAATATTTTAAATATTCATAATATAGTTTATATCAACACAACACAATATATATTGGTGGGCCAAGATGCCCAAATATTCAATAAATGTCAAAATAGAATAATACTCTTAAGGTAGGGTGACACCATACAATACTCATTTAGGAAAATATAAATCCACAATGTCTCTTTTAGTGGACAACCTCCAATATACTCTCACAATACAAGACTTAATTCTTACCCAATTCGTTTACTATGATATTCACCTCCTTTATATAGACCTTTATATAACTAACAATGGATGAGTAACCTCCTATTCCCAATGTAGGCCGACCATTATCCAATCCACTAGTTTCACATATTATTCATTTATCATAATATATTGAACCCATATAACTAACTAAGGGGGATGTGTGTTACATATCGACATCTACATCAACCCATATACATTAATATATCATATCCCTAGGTACATAACATACTCTCTGCTAAATCCATCATCCTGCACATTTAGTAGAGAATGATTAATTTATACAAAATATTTCTACCTTATGTTGATTATTAATTTATATCATGAAGGATGAATCATGAAATAATCACATAAGATACAAAAAAATTAAAAACATAGTCATATCATGAGTATGTATGCCTAAGAAAATGTACACCTTATCAAGGTTAATACTACCTCAAGTCTTGAAAGAAATTATCTTTAGCAATCTCTAATAACACTAATATAAAACCCACATGCTTTGTGTTCCAAAACTACAAATATAAAAATCCTCTAAGAAAATCCATCTTGATACAAAAAGGGGATCCACAAGTAATTTGCAACAAGGATGGACAAAAAGTAAAACTGACCCACTTGGCATCGCTAGTCTATTGCACAATGTGAAGACAATACCTCCTATACTTATACATACATAGATAGGTTTTCAAGTGAAACCACATAAGGATTTTTATTCCTTCCATGCCACTTAGTTCTTTAAATAAATATGTCTTATTTTTAAGTTCATTTTTTTTTCAAAACATGTTTTCTCAATCACTATATATCATGATCTTGAGAATGAGCACATTAGGCCTAGTGTTGGAACCTCAATTCTGATACCATAATGTAACGAAATGATATATTGTTACCATAACAATGCATCAGTTTTTTTTTTATATGAGAATTTACTAGCTACAACAAAGGTGCAATCAATTAAATTATAGTTCCAATAATATTATGTGCAAATTTAAAATCAACATATTTAAATAAAGGACTAGTCTAGCTACTTATACCTTTGGATTGATAAACATTATTATAATTATCAAAATTTTCTTGGTCAAGTGGAAGCCATAAAGCATCAATTAATAAACCTAAAGGTCATATGTTTTATTTCAAATATAATCACTTTGTAACTGATTAGATAACATAACATAAATAGACTCCCTTGATTGATCATTTTATTTATAAAATGTTTGCTAGTCTATGAACTACATTCCTATACCTAACATAATCAGCGAGAGAGATTAAGATAGATTAATAGTTAAATATTCAAATAAAATAATCACTAATTATCTTAGTCGTATAATTATGTTACCATGTTTAAGTGGAATTCATTTTCACACATGACTAGTCACTAGACCATAGATACATTCATCACACACTAGGGAATATTACATTCCTTTTTAGAGTAATGTAATGATGTTATTACAACAATAGTCCTAAGAGACCTAAACCTTATTACAATAATATAAAGGTAATAAATTGGGTAATGGAATCTTAAGCATCTCATAGATTAGGCATAATAACATGTACCACCTTTTAAAGGCTAAGACTCAAACCATAATCCTTAACTTCATTACTTATTCTATGTTTATTGCTGTTTTTAAAACTTATCAAAAGGGTTGTTGAACAAAGATCTTATTAATCACCCTAGCTCCAATATTACAATATGTGCCCTCATCAAATCTAAGAATGATATTTCTCCTTTAACATTCTTTATTTTCATTTTCTAAGATGAAGACAATCATGAGGAGGATGCCATGACATATCTTGGTCAAGTATGGCATAAATTCTAACATAATTATATTTAATCATTTCACAGGAAATAGTCATTTCTCATGATAGAGTATTCTAAGTTGAGACCAAATATGATTGAATGTTTTATTCAATCTATGTAAATATATAATCAGTTAAAAATATCATATTATCTTCACATGTTATAAAGATAGTATACATATTACAAACAACCACTAACTCAATAATTTAAGGCATGGAAAAAGGGTTATCATATTACTAACCATACAATGATCCTATTTCTTCAAAAATTCTTTCATAATGTAAACTCAATACCATATAAATGAAGTTTCCATATTACATCTCACGACAAGGCCATTATTTCTTAATCCTTGAAAAGTCTCTTTCATTAATATGTGACTATCAAGGTTATCATGAAGAGACATGTTTGTAATTTCAAATTATCTTATGATTCCATTATGATAGCATACCAAAAGAATGTCCTTTACACTTAAGGAAATTGTAGAATATATTTTATGATTATATATGACCTCAGTTTTGTACACTTGGAAAACTCAAACCTTGGTGGTTCCTCTTAGTTATTTACCTTTCCCATTTCTGCAAGTCTCACACATGTTGTATATTTGTTCCCCTTGGTCTCTATCCCTTATTCAGACTAGTCTTATGTTTGTGATCTAGGTCTTCCATCTTTCCTATAATGCTTAAAATGTACTTATCTTTCATCTCTACAAGTTCATAACTTGTACCTACTTTCCTACTCCCTAGACTAACATCTAGGATAGTCAATAACATCAATGTTATTATCCTATCCTGGTGCAAGTGTCTAGTGCCTAAAGTCATCCAATTTGTAAATTAAATGTATCTTAATTATTTACCTAAGTTCTTTAATGTGATTTATTACTCTGAAGGTTTTGATATAAATATAAGATTAACCCTCATTCATTCTTACCTATAAAACCTAGTAAAAATACCAAAGAACATTCCATTAAATAAAAAAATTCTATTTATTTCTATTTCCATAAGAATTTTAGGGACTACACATCTAAAGGTATCGAGTACTAAATGAGTAGCCCAAGATTTTGATTTTCCATGTTACAAGATAGGTCATTTTTGTACTTGATTTTCACATATTGTATGATTCACACATAAGAAAACATGTATGGGAGAACTACATGAGTTTGATGCCCTCTAATAGAGTATTGGATATGTAGTTAGAACCCTCTGATAGTGAGGTATTTATGACCAGATTGACACCATGTGTCTACTAACCTATTTTACCCTAAGGTCACTATGAATATGGAAAAATAGGGTTTTATTATTTCACAAGGAGTGATTATCCATGACCCAGATTCGAATGGACTAGAGTGAAAGTGAAGAAAAACATAGAAACATCCAAGTGATCATATCTTGTTTTAGTATATATTTTTTTATAGGACAGTATCATGAAACCTATATATTAGCATTGACACAAGCATCCTAGGCTAACATAGCTATCTAGACTACTATAAGTATCAAAGCCATAATTTGATGACTATTCTAGAATCTCATTCCTACCTATTTTAGATCAAGAATTTAATTAACATTAGGACAAGATAAGTACATCACTTCTTTGTCATTTCTATATCTATCATACTTGTACTTTTCATATTTATATTATCTTAGTATAAAACATTCACTATATGCTTATATCTGAGTTTAGCATCTAATTAGTCTATTATATATCTGATTATCATTCTTGTACCATTTCATTTTTATATACCCATTTAATATTAATCTAAGACTGACTCCAACCATGTAGATCCCATTTTAGTTTTAACAGTTTGGTGCACCTAATATTTGGACATCAAACCCTAGGTCACTTAAGATTTTTTTATTTTTCTATTAGTTGATCCATAAATTACTTTTAAATTTTACAATCATGTTTGCCATGGATATTTATCTTAATTATTTCATTGTTTAATACCTTATAGTGGTTATTACTTGTTATATCTCATCCCTAAATAAATCTATAAGGGATTCAAAACCTGCATTCTTGCAGGGTCTTCTTTGTTATAATGTTTACAATAAGAGGGTTTTAAATATCAATTAACACTTATTTTCTCTTAAAAATTCCTTTTTCAATGCTACATAACTAGAATTGGAAGGATAAGACATTATTGACCAATTGAGAAATACACATGGAAAATTTTCAATACTTGAGATCTTAAAACAATCTAATGTTTATAAGGATATCCTATACAAGGAATTGCATGAGAAAAAATTTCCAAGTAATATTGAGCCTACTTATTTTATGGATATCATGAAAGATCTCAAGAACTATAAAAAACTCATTACCTTTGATCCAACATATTTGCCATCTAAATATATTGTTGACCAAATTTTTCTTTTATTTATACAAGTGACAATACAAAATAAATGTATTAAATGAGTACTTGTTGATAATAGATCAAACCTAAAAATTTATAGCATACAATTCATAACCACCATGGATGAACCCAAATCTTATTCTAAAAATAGTTATGCAAATAAAAAGGTTTTGTAATTTACAAAGCCCTTTGGTTGGTCATATTACATTGAATATTATCATGGGTCCCTATACATTTCCCACTTTGTGCCAAGGTATGGCAATTTATTTGAACTATAAAATTCTATTAGGATAGTATTAGATACGCAAATTATATGCAAATCCATCTACATTTCATGAATACTTAAAATTTTGTCATCAAGGAATCCTTTACACATGTCCAATAGATCCTAATCCTTTCAAACACTATGAAATGGTCCAAAAAATAGATAATCCTAAATCACAACACTCTAAATACAATTCAAAGATGATACATTAGCACAAAAACCTAATCAACTGGTCTTATCAAATTCCCCAAGGAGACAATTCTCCCATTTACCTGAGTCCCCAGTGTAACATCCCCATAGGGATCTATCTACAAATATGTGATTTTAAAAATAAAAATAAACATATATACCATAATAAATTACATCAAAAAAATCTAAAAGAGATCATATGAATTATTCAAAGCATGATAATAGCAATAAGACAATTTACAACATAGAGATCTGCATCTCTATGATGTAAATTGTCTTGTTATTATTATGCTTTGAATACTTCATATGATCTCTTTCAGATTTTCATGATATATATATATATATATATATATATATATATATATATATATATATATATATATATATATATATATATATATATATATATATATATATATATATATATATAATTGAATTCAACCTATAGCTAAAATAAGATTAAGATTTGTAGATCACTTTAAATGGGAAAATGGCTTGTATCTTATGACTAATAATAATAGACTGACAACAAAGTTCCCCTAATATATTATCTCTTATCATATAAATAATTTGAATGGTTATGCTCTTATACTGACATATATGTAGGTATAAGCATATTGATATAATAATATAACCAATCAAAATAAGTGACACTCACAAACATTATTTACATAATAGGAGATGTCATAGTGCAGGGTCTTATGAGACCAATACTTTGTGAATAGTGATTTTGGGAGGACTATAATGATTTATATAGGTAAATTTCACATTTATTTGATTAATTTGATACTTTATACCATGTTATTTTTCTATTGAACAATATTTTTAATTCAAAACTTATTTTCGAATAAGACTAATCTAGGATGATGACTAGGTTTAGGGGAGAAGGATGTTACATCTCAATTCCTCGCTAAGCAAATTATTTGATTATTCATGGATATTTATAATTAAAAATTTTGATTTGATTATTTTTAACTAAGATTTGAGATATATGTTGTTATGGGAAAGTAGGATATTTCTTAGGTTACATGATTACATTGTTATGAGTTAGTTGTAGTGTATATGTTACATTACAAACATGTTGATTGTTTATTTTAGCTATATTTTGTGATGTGTGTATATCATGATGTTATGATATAACTACCTTCTTGCTGTGATGTTGATGCAGGATAACTCATCCCTCATAACATGATAGATGGAGAACATCATTAGATATGGTGACATAGATGAACATGTCATAGAATGATAGATAAACCAACTAGAACCCTACACACACCACATTAACTAGCACATGTTAGATGCATAATAAATGGTTAGCTCCCAATAGGGTTATTACATTTAGATTCATTATTCCTATGGTTACTAACGTATCATCTTGTATCTCACCCTCATCATATAAAAGTTGTTATAAATAGATATCTACCCAAAGGATATGATGCAAATGGTTATTGTGATTATCATTAGGGACCAAGGCATTTTAAAAATATATGCTTTACCTTGAATCAAAAGATCTAATATATTATCGATGACCAAAATTTTATGTTTAAGAATCCTTCAAAGGAATCAAGTTCATAACCTAGTGATCACTATAAACAAAGAACATTTAACAATCCTTTATTAGACCATTCTAATAAGGAACTATAATTTTGAATGGAATATAATGCACATCTTCCTCCTTCATTTTATGGGCATCCAATAAATGGGATTATTGGTACTTACACATGACACATACCTCCTATAGTTCAAAAACCTTCTATTTACTTTGATGATAGTGAAATTAAGGATGATGAATCTCATCTTCATTTTATATTCATTTGAGCATACCTTGACAAACACCTCATATGTAGTGTTATGATTGATAATGGTGCAAGACAAAACATTTTCACCATGACATTACTTATGCACTTGGGTTATACTAATCATGATTTACATCCCTTTACTAGATAAATTAGAGAATTTGATGGGACCTCCTAGAAGGTTCTTGGTGAGATTAACCTATCTTTATAGGTTAATCTCACACATGTGGTTACTACCTTTTGAATTATCCCTTTGACATGAATATTTGATATGTTTTTGGGAAGACCTTAGATACACACTATTTGAGGATTAACTTCTACAATGTATGGGTGCATAAAATACATTTATGCCACTTAGGTAAATTTATTTTCTATAATTTTATATGAGCATCCTCTTATAAAAAAGAAACTTAAGAGTGTTGATAGTGATTTAAATCAAGAGAAGAATATTTTTGAATTTTGGAAGGACATAAAACTCTTGGAGCTAGGGAAGATGGAAGAGAAAATGTCAGCAGACCATGAAGTATGAGCTTATATAAGGGATGTATTCGCAAGGCCATTCAAGAGGTATGGCTATGCTCCACTGATTATAAATCTGAGGACTTACAAAATTAGATAATACATAGATGTAAAGGTCAATGCATCCATCCACAAGGGCATGCCTAATAATTTCTACCATGGTTGTATTGGTATTATTTGAAAGGTCACCAAGTGAGCCATCAGTATTGAGATCAACAAATATGAAAGAATTGGAATAAAATATGGCATTAAGGTTAACATACTATAGGTGTCACCACTATCACACTAAGTCAAACCAAACTATAATCATCACCAACCTTGGTGGGTTAGCAAGTTGAAAAGGAGTAGGAGAATCATTAATAAACCTTAGGGAGGGGTTTTGTCTAGTACAACTATGCAAGAAAGAGTGACATGATTTGAGCTTGATGTAAGGTTGAATATTGATGATGAAGAGGAGATTAGGGTTTTGAGGGAGGCCAGAGCCATGAATTAATATCCTAATAGGATATTTATAGTAGAGAATGGAGGTAAAAATAATAAGGATTTATTTGGGTAGACTCATCCAGTCATGGCTGAGAGAATCACTCCTCACCTATAAAAATGCATGGGAAAGAATGAAGACCAAGTGTTTTAGAAAATGCCACAACAAATTACTACACCAAAGCATATTTTTTTCTTATCTAAGGCACTAGAAGATGGTAATATTATAAGTGGGGGAGCATCCAATTATCAATAGCATATATAAGAGGAAAATCTAAGGTTTCTAATCTTGGGCAACTCTTTCTCAAGTAATACAATTTATAGCGAGGCAAAAGGGATAGATTTGGTGAAACATTTTAAACTAAGTATAGTAACTTATTTAGGTGTCGTGACTAAGTTCCAATGTCTGGTGCAATAGGGTAAAGAATTATAGGATCCTCTCACATTATCATACTATTAATTGGGAAAATATTCACTCATGTTCATGGCTTCAAGACTGAAGGGAGGTGGGGAAGGATTTAATCAAGCTTCCTCTTCCAAACTTATAACTTTAAAAGAATCTGTCAAAAATGTCACATCCAAGCCAAATTCTATGAAATACCCTTCTCCAACTCAAGCCTATATTGTAGAACCAATGAATGAGGTACCTTTAATGGAGATTTCAAACAAGGGAGTGGATAAGTATTATCATATCTTGATTAAAGATGTAGATATCTATAGATTTAATGGATTTTGGCCTTCTTCAATAGCCTTATATTAATGGTTCTATGTGACTTGGTCAACCCATTATGACATTTATTTATGTTCTAAAGGTTTTTTTATTATTCATTTTTTTGAGGATAAGGATTATCAAAAATGCCTCTCAAAGGGCCCCTAGTTTTTGGGTAATGCACAATTTTTTATCACTCCTTGGTTTCTAAATTTTGATCCAAACACACTCTCAGTAACAAAGATGCCAATGTGGATTCAGCTTCCTAACCTTCCTTTGATTTTTTGGCATGATTATAAGGAAATAGGTAATGATTTAGGGTTTTTTTTAAAGAATGATCATAAGAGGGTTGTTGTAGGTCTATGCACATTTGCCAGAATTTATATAGAGATGGATATGAGTAAAGGAGTTTTAAATAAAATTATATTGAAATTTGGTAAGTTTTCTAATGTTTAAGATTTAGATTATGATAATACAACATTTAGATGTCGTAATTACAAATTAGTTGGTCATCTTTATGCTTCTTGTCCCATGGAATGTCCTACAATAGGGAATAAAAAGGGGGAAAAGTCAACCTCAAGAAAATGGAGCACTCCAGATCTGATAGTAGTCATTGAAGAGTATTTTTAAGAGCCAAAAATTTTAGTTAATATAAAATTTGGGGAAATCAAGAAAGATGTAGTGGTACTGGCTAAAGACTATTTTAAGGAATCAGAAATGCAATAAAATGTGGAATTAAGAGAAAATAAGAAAGGAGAGCAAGTTGCTTCTACTAAAGAAGTTAAGTCTAAATTGGAGGCAAGTGATGAAGGCAAAAATATTCCCTGAAAACTTTTAGTAGGGGGAGTGAAGAGAGGACATGAATCTAAAAATTTAGATTGAGATAAATAATTGTTTGAAAATTTGAATTCAGATAGTTAGAATTTAGATAAGAAAATTATGGTAGTGAATCCTAAACAAGGGAAGTGGTAGGAGGTAAAAATGAAAAAGGGAAAAAGGGAAAGATGGGTAAACTCCTAAAATACTATACCATTAAATGATGGTTTTGTGACTAATGTTGGGCTTTAGCTAGGAGTTGGTCTTGTTGTTTATTTTGTTAGTGGCCTTGTGGTTGTTTTGTATTTTTTGTATTCCATAGGCCATGATTGTTTATCCTAGTTGTTTCGTGTCATCTTATTGTAAAACTTTGCATTTTTAATATAGGGCAAGGGACCCATAGAACCCTAGTATTTATCCCAAAAATAAATTATACCTAAAAAAATAGTCATGTCCCTTTGATTGTGTGGAATTTGAATATGGCCCTTATTTATGATCTCCTTGTACCATTACCTTTTGACTTGATTTTTAGTGCTCATGAGTGTGTGCTTGGTCTTTTTTTTTTTAATAATAATAATAATAATTATTATTATTATTATTATTATTATTATGTTGCCATGATATTTATCATGCATCTTAGGCCTGCATATGATCACACTAGTTATATGCACTTTAATTTTATATCTACCTACACATGTTCCTTATACATGGTACATGGTTACATTCATAGATTATACATTTATCTTATCCTTTTAAGGTGAGGTAACCACCATTTCCTATATTTCCCTGACATCAAAGTGATGGGGGAAATATTAGTGGGGGTATATCATATAGGCATGTTATCGACACTTATCATAGTTTCTATATTCAGTGGGGGCATTCTTTGAAATCTTGTTATCTACACTTTCCAAAGTTTCTAGATTCAGTGGGGGCATGCTTTGGAAGCATGTTCACACCACTCATTTAATGCATGGTACTTATATTAATTTTTAGATTCAGTGGTGGCATATCATATGGGAATGGATTGCACATATTCATAGTTCTTAGATTAAATGGGGGCATACTTTAGAATCATTTCCTCTATATTCATTAAATATATGGTACTTATATTAATCCTTAGATTCAGTGGAGGCATGCTTTGTAAGTATGTTATCCATACCTATTTAGTATTTAACATCTCCAAATTACAGTGGGGGCATGCTTTGGAAATATGTCCTCCACATTAATACTTAAATAGATTTTATATATCTCCATATATAGTTTTGGAATGCTTTGGAAGTATGCTCTCCATGCTTACACAATTATTCAAATTGGCCAAAACATGTAACTATATGATTCAGATTCATAGTTATGGCATAGTTCTATTATTATACATAGTTTTAGCATGATACATATATAAGGTGTATATTCTATGAAATATGTGCGTAATGTTGTAAAATACAAATCAGTTTCAAATTATAAAACTCCTTTATGGACTATTACCATATCACAAACATTTTTCAATACTAATATCCCATGAACATTTACAAAACTTTATTGATCCAATCTACTATAGTATTTGGTTAACCTTTATATTATGGTTGAGGTTATCATATCACTTAATCTTGCCAAGTTTTTAGGTTGGACTTGATCATCTAGCCTCATCAGGTTATAAGCATCATTAGATTGCATAGTTGAGCTAATCTCAACTATCAGGTGGCAGCTCACTTTTGATCCAAAGTTGGGGGTATGCTATTTAAAATATCTCTCTCTATTTATCACCTTAGATATATTAACTTTAAATATTTATCTATATATGTCCTAATCTCAGTTTTAGAGCCTTATAATGATACATCTTTTTCAAAACAACTTGTCAATAAGGAAGGTGGTTACATCGATACACATGTTTAATTCTAAGCCTTTCTCTTTAAATTTAAATATATTTTAAGTAATTTCAACCTATATTATACTTAATTATGTTATATTGTAATATTCCTTTGGCTACAGGTCAGTCACTAGCAAAGCACTCAAGTTGGGCACATATAGAGATAAGGTGTGCACACACACCCAAGTATACATTCCATTCCTTTAAACTAGAAATTTCATTATTAGATTAAATGGGGGGGGTGTTTATGATATTTTATGATTATATATCAACTTATTCTTGTACACTTGGCAAACTCAGACCTTGGTTATTCTTCTTAGTTCTTTACCTTTCCTACATCTACAAGTCTCACATATGCTCAATATTTGTGCCCCTTGGCCTATATCTCTTAGTTCGAATAATATTATGTTGGTGACTGAGGTCTTCCATCTTTCCCAAAAATTTTAAAATATACTTATCTTTTATCTCTACAGGTTTAAAACCTGTACTAGCTTTGTTGATCCTTGGACACTAAAAGGAATGATAACAATATCTTTTCAAGTTAGGAGTCTAAAGCATTAACAACAAGAAAATCACAATAAGCTTGAAAATAAATGAAATTCAAAGAAAAGAAAAATCAAATGATATTAAAAAAATCATGTTTAATACAATGTAGATCCCTTTCTTAAGTAGGAAAGGAGAAACAAGAATCAAGGCTAACTAAGTAATGTGGGACAAATACACAAAAAACAAAACTAGGAAAAGGATGAAATACCTAGCTTGAACCTATAAAGCATGAAAAATACATAATCTAACACCTCCCACCCCACTCTCAAATGAATCTAGGGGATAAAAATTGCCAAAAAATATATAATGGTATATCCACAGTATGAGTCCTGACAACAAGACCTGATAAGGTACTCATGTACAATATATTCATGAAGTGCAGAAAGAGAGAAAACCAATAAGAAATAAACCCCCCCCCCCTAAAATGATGCAAAATAAGGAAGTAAGGAATTTATATGAAATCCCCCCAAGGATAATTTTCATTGATACTAAATCTATCGATATTCTGATTCGGGATCATAAGATGATCAATGTCACTGTCGAGATCCTTGGCTAGAATATTGTAGAAGCTCCATCAACATTAAACAATGTTTCTTCCTTTTATCTAAAAAATAACATGAATGGTGTACTAAAGTTCTATCCATTCCATAATGAAAGATGAAACTAGAATCAATATAAAGATCTATGAATCACGTCTAAATCTGAAGTGTGACATAGGTTTGGCAAGATCATGAACATGAACTAGACGTAATACCATAGAAATGGATCGATCAGAAGAAAGACATAAAACATTAATTGAATGATTTTCCATGAGAATTAGATCATAATGATAAAAATATAATCTCAATGGAACCACTAGAGTCCTTCAAAGTGATAATATGTGGTAGCTCAACACCTTATATAGGAACAAAGGGAGGTTTTATAAATAAACATCCCAAGTCTGACAAAAACTCATCCTATAGAGTTGACTCAATGAAAAGAATAGCAATGTCTATCAAGAATGTGTCATCATAAAAAACCATAGTATGAGGAGATAATATATCATTAGAAGATAAAACCTCACTAATAAGAGGAGAAGGAGATGGAGAAGTATCATCCATATCACCATTAAAACATAAATCCTCAATAATAGGAGGATAAGGAAGTGGAATAGGAGGTGGAGTAAAAGAGGTTTATTTAATAAAGCTATAATAGCATCCAAAACTCCCTTTGGTGATGTGGCATCCATAATATGAATGTCCAAGTTGTTTGAAACATTCACGGAAATAAAGCAAATAGCCTCATCTTGCATAAATGCAATCCAAGGAATATCTTCTTCATCTGTGAAGTTGTAATATTGCCATGTACTATTCTCTAAAATCCTTTTAGCTAAAGGTGTATCTTCATTTTTAATTTCTAATTAGTGTAATTTGAGGTGTTGAGGGGCTCTATTATTGAAATACTAAGAATAAGTCAAGAAGAAGAAAGAATGATCCCCCTAAAAGAATAACTCCAAATTCAAAGAATGAAAATGAATAAATAAAACCCCAAAAATGTGTAACCCCACTAGAATTTGGCACTTTATAAAAGTAGTGTGTTTATAATAAAAATAGGACCAATAAAATGAGAATGAAAAAAGCACTTTTACAAAAAATGGCACTAAAATCCAAGTTACCATGCAAATGTTATGTCTAAGAATATTTCCCATTATTAATGACCTATTTAATTAAATTGCACTTAAAATTTGAAAAAAATTGACCAAATAGGGGTAAGTTATCCTTCCAACCATTCATTGGAACCATAAATTCACCATGAATGTCCTCGAGGAAATAAAAGTGAAAAATAAACTAGCTACACACCCTTATAATCTTGCAAGTGAAACTAGCTTCCATTTCGATGCAAAAAATACAACTATTATAATAAATAATGAATAAATAGTTGTGTTAATATTATGAAATGGTGAATTATAGTTGTCTTTAGCTGAAATGGATGATTCCAAGTAACCTTCAAGATTGTGTTGATATCCAATGCAAGAAACAAGTCTTTTTGAGGTTTTACAAAAGGTAAAGAAGGGCGCCAAAGACCATGCACCTATAGAAAGACCATGCAACAATAAAAAAACACTAAATAATACCATGTAGTAGCTAACCATATCTGTAATTCTTGATACATGATTAAGGGAGGATGCAGACTAGAAAGGATAACTAATGTCATCTAAGAAGAGATCTTTGCCAAAAATTCCAACTCTGACCTATAACTCCTTGTTTAATGCCTTGCTTAAACTCTTCCAATGCAAATCCAAACCAACCCCACATAGAGAAAATCAAATCCAAAGGGATCTCCTTCCATATTTATTCAATGTAGAAGATAAGATGAATGGCACTTGGAGAAATATGACATAGTCCACATAGACTTCTAACAGACCAATACAACACACACATAATAGATAATGACAAACCCAAATGCATTATTATTCCAATGCAAAGTAGAAATACATTAAAAATAAATTAAAAATGGCATTTTGGTGGATGATCCAATGCAAAAAAAATGTAAGACACCACCCATAGAGTATATTTCCTTTAAACACCTTTTGGAAAAAACTATGCAAATCTAAAACATTTCGTAAATAAAAGTAATGATGTTTGGCAAATAAGATCTTCAAGGGGAAAAAATGTTGACTTTCCTCTTTCAATGCACCATCAAATCCCTCTACTATGGAAAAAAAAATATGCTAAAAGGAAATTTGTAGTCCACCAATAATATGTAGGAAGGCACCAAGGTAGAGAGAGCAACAAGATATGATAGAATGACACAATAGGATATGCTAAGGAAAGAAAATGGGTAACACAAAAAAAATCTTCCAACACTTATTTGATCTCTAATGTATAATAGATAGCACCAAGGATAGAGGTGTGCCAAAATAAATAACTTCTTCAATATGAATAGAAATTTATCAATGGATGGTTGTAACCCTTCAAAGTTTTGATACCATGAAAGGAATGAGAACAATTTAATTCCAATTTAGGAGTCTAAAGCATTGGCAATAAAAACATCATGATAATCTTGAAAAAAAAGAAATGCAAAGATAAGTAAAATCAAATGATATTCATAAAAAAACATGTTTAATATAATATAGAGCCCTTGCTTATGTAGGCAAGGAGAAATAAGAATCAATCATAACTACGCAATGTAGGATAAATCCTCACACAGGACAAAACTAAGAAAAAGATGAAATACCTAAATAGAACTTAGCAAGCATAAAAAATGCATACTCTAACAGACACTGACATCTAGGATAGACGATAATGTTGATGTTATTATCCTATATGATGCAAGTATCAAGTGCCCTTAAGTCATCCAATTTGTAAATAAAAAATATCCTAATGGTTAGCCTAAGTGGTTTAATGTGAGTTATTACTCTAAAGTGATTGATTTAAATACAAGATCAAACCTCATTTATTCCTACCTACGATATTTAGTAAAAAGACCAAAGAACATTCAATTAAAAAAGGATTCCCGAATTATTCATATTTTCATACCAGTCATAGGGACTGTACACATATATGTTTGAATTACTAAAGGAGAAGCCCAAGAGCCCAATTTTCCAAGTTGTAAGCTAGGCCATTACTATTCTTGCTTTGCACATATTGTATGATTCACACACAAGGCAACATGTAGTAGATAACTACATGACTCCAAGGCCCTCTTCTAAATTATTGGATATATAGGTAATACCCTCTAACAATAGGGTCTTTTGGGTATGATCGACATCATGTGCACACTAACCCATTTTCCCATAAGGTCATTATGAAGATGGAAAACTTGGGTTTTACCATTTCAATTGGAATGACTTTCCATGACCTAGATCTAAATTCACTAAAGTAAAGGTAAATAAAATCCATAAGCATCTAGGTGGTCATATCCTATTTCAGTAGATATTTCATATAGCATACTAGAATCGCACCTAGTAAATATTATTGACATAATTATCCTACACTGATATTATTGTCCAGAGTGATAGAAATATTAGATCTAGAATATGATGGTTATTCCAAAATGTCTTTCCCATCTAATTTCTATCTATTCTAGATCTAGAACTGCATTAGCATTAGAAGAAGCTAAGTACATCCTTTCTTTATCATGTATATATCTAACATAGTTTTAGTTTTCATATTTAGACTATCTCAACATAATAAATTTAGTTTATGCTTATATCTGAGTTTAACATTTGATTGGCCTGCTATAGATCTAATTATCACCTTATTGTTGGAAAATTAGAGAATGAAACACACATTTTTCACAGAGATAATAGTGTCACACAATATATTATGTTCAACATATTAATGAGAACAAAACAAAGGCTACTATATAGCGATGGAGGTAACACAACAACTTCCTAGAAAATAAGATATGATAACCTAAAATAATCATGGGTAGAAAAAACATTACGAGAATACATTTCCTAATAATAACAAAGAAACTAACATAATATAATAGGTTTAAAATAATTAAACCTATATAACAACTGATAATGTTATTAAATCCTAACATTCACCCCGTTAACATTATTAATTCCTAACACCCCTTTAATTCAAACATGGTAAAAAGTTCTTACACTCTCCATGTAGAATGCTCACCTTTGAGGTGGCATGACATCTTTGTGGCTTCATGGTCTTGGTGACACCTTGGTTTTCCTTGCAGGATCACCACAAACTTGGAAGTGATAGGAGTACATCTCTTTACTTAACACCTTTGTTAGTTTCCTAGATTACCACGAACCCCTATGGTTTTCTATCTATAAGTTGACCATGAACCTAGAGGTGATAGGAGGTCTCAACTATTTTATTCACTTTGGTGGTTTCTTAGATTTACATAAACCCTTTTTCAAGAATCGAGCACTACTTTAGTACTTTTTCTCCCCATAATGTTCTTCATTAGGAGGTACCAAACTAGAAAATAATGCTCAATGATTTTATTAAAAACCACACTGCATAATAAAACCACACCATGCACAACATAAAATAAACACACTAAAAATTTTCACCATAATTATGATGTGACCCCATCATAGGTGACTCATAATAGGACACCAATTATCCTCCAACCTTCGTGTATCCTCTAGCCTCCAATGGATGAAGCTAATCACTTAGTTGATATGCCAATGTAGCTCAGATTCATGTTGCTTTGAAGGGAATAGAGCAACCAGCCCCCCCCCCCCCCCCCCCCCCCCCCCCCGTCCCCAACCCCCCCAGCCAAAAAAAAAAAAAAAAATTGACACATTAGGATGCCACATATAAGTGATATTGCATCCTTTACAATATGACTTGGAGGTAACACAACAACTTCCTAGAAAATAGGATATAATAACCTAAAATAGTCATGGGTAGAAGAAAACATTACGAGAATACATTTCCTAATAATAACAAATAAACTAACATAATATAATAGGTTTAAAATAATTAAACCTATATAACAACTGATAATGTTATTAAATCCTAACATTCACCCCGTTAACATTATTAATTCCTAGCACCCCTTTAATTCAAACATGGTAAAAAGTTTTTACACTCTCCATGTAGAATGCTCACCTTTGAGGTGGCATGACATCTTTGTGGCTTCATGGTCTTGGTGACACCTTGGTTTTCCTTGCAGGATCACCACAAACTTGGAAGTGATAGGAGTACATCTCTTTACTTAACACCTTTGTTAGTTTCCTAGATTACCACGAACCCCTATGGTTTTCTATCTATAAGTTGACCATGAACCTAGAGGTGATAGGAGGTCTCAACTATTTTATTCACTTTGGTGGTTTCTCAGATTTACATAAACCCTTTTTCAAGAACCAAGCACTACTTTAGTACTTTTTCTCCCCATAATGTTCTTCATTAGGAGGTACCAAACTAGAAAATAATGCTCAATGTTTTTATTAGAAACCACACTGCATAATAAAACCACACCATGCACAACATAAAATAAACACACTAAAAATTTTCACTATAATTATGATGTGACCCCATCATAGGTGACTCATAATAGGACACCAATTATCCTCCAACCTTCGTGTATCCTCTAGCCTCCAGTGGATGAAGCTACTCACTTAGTTGATATGCCAATGTATCTCAGATTCATGTTGCTTTGAAGGGAATAGAGTGTCCCCCCCCCCCCCCGCTCCCGCCCACCCCACCAAAAAAAAAAAAAAAATTGACACATTAGGATGCCACATATAAGTGATATTGCATCCTTTACAATATGACTTGGAGGTAACACAACAACTTCCTAGAAAATACGATATAATAACCTAAAATAATCATGGGTAGAAAAAAACATTACGAGAATACATTTCCTAATAATAACAAAGAAACTAACATAATATAATAGGTTTAAAATAATTAAACCTATATAACAACTAATAATGTTATTAAAACCTAACATTCACCCTGTTAACATTATTAATTCCTAGCACCCCTTTAATTCAAACATGGTAAAAAGTTTTTACGCTCTCCATGTAGAATGCTCACCTTTGAGGTGGCATGACATCTTTGTGGCTTCATGGTCTTGGTGACACCTTGGTTTTCCTTGCAGGATCACCACAAACTTGGAAGTGATAGGAGTACATCTCTTTACTTAACACCTTTGTTAGTTTCCTAGATTACCATGAACCCCTATGGTTTTCTATCTATAAGTTGACCATGAACCTAGAGGTGATAGGAGGTCTCAACTATTTTATTCACTTTGGTGGTTTCTCAGATTTACATAAACCCTTTTTCAAGAACCAAGCACTACTTTAGTACTTTTTCTCCCCATAATGTTCTTCATTAGGAGGTACCAAACTAGAAAATAATGCTCAATGTTTTTATTAAAAACCACACTACATAATAAAACCACACCATGCACAACATAAAATAAACACACTAAAAATTTTCACCATAATTATGATGTGACCCCATCATAGGTGACTCATAATAGGACACCAATTATCCTCCAACCTTCGTGTATCCTCTAGCCTCCAGTGGATGAAGCTACTCACTTAGTTGATATGCCAATGTAGCTCAGATTCATGTTGCTTTAAAGGGAATAGAGCCGCCCCCCCAACCCCCCCAGCCAAAAAAAAAAAAAAATTGACACATTAGGATGCCACATATAAGTGATATTGCATCTTTTACAATATGAATATATTTAAATTGACACTTTTTTATTTTTGACATTGATGAGCTAAAACCTAATGATAATATTTTTTGATGTAAAATAAATTTTTAAAAGTCATAACTTTTATAATGACTAAAGCTAAAGACTTTTAGAATGATTTTCACCTAGATTATGACATGACTTCTCTTTAGGCTAAAGAGACATGAATTTTTCAAAACTTATTAATACTAATCTAAATCAAATCGCTAAAAGCAAATCAACTTAAATAGTTATAAAATCTATAATTAGATATTGACAAATATGACTCAATAATCATATGACTAGAAAGAAGCTACATGTTAATATACTTGATACTAATACCTAATGACAACTGACTGAAAGATAGTTGACCAGGGTAAATCTATGTGGTGTGGTGGATGGCATTGTATATGAGTTGATCACAATCTTGCAAGTGGACATTGACTAACTTCTCCTAGAGCTGAGTCTATAATAGATAGAAATACCATGATAAATCTACAAAATTGTTTGAAGATGTCACACATATGCCATGTGGATCGAGATTAGTTAGATCTAGGAAAATACCAGGTGGATCAATAAGTATCAATAACTAATCCTCATGAGATTTTTAATCAGAATGAAGGTGGTTGGGTGTTAAGAGTAGTGGTTGGGTGTTAATAGGCCATAATACTTGAAGTTAGGATTGCAATGTCAAGGCTTATTGAAAATTTTAATGTATTATTCTCATAGTATGAAGTCTAGAAGTCAATGAGGCCTGGGATCTATTTGGAAAGCACTACACCAATTCCCAAGTCTTCCCTTTTTATGGAATGAATGGGAACTAGATCTACGCTGAATAGAACCAAATAATGATAATAACCGAACACATACATTGAGATCACATGAATATGAAATCATATAGTTTGCACTTAGATTCATTCCAACACCTCACTATAAGATACCAATTATAATTACATAAATAATAAACAAATAAAATTTAGACTATAAACAAACTTAGTGTAATATGATTTACATCAGACAAGGAAATATATAAAAAAAGTAATTATTTCCCCTTACTCTATTTTAAATCATCTTGATAGGCACAAAAACACTTGTAGCTTTGATACTAGATTGTTGGAAAATTGGAGAGTGGAACTCATGTCTTGCATAGAGATAATAAATTCACACAATATATTATGTTCAACATATTAATGAAAATAAAACAAAATATATTATATAGACATGGAGGTAGAACAATAACCTCCTGGAAAATAGGATGTAATAGCTTGCAATAGTCATGGGTAACAAAAACATTATAGGAATACATTTCTTGATAATAATAAATAAACTAACATGCTATAATAGGCTCAAAATACTTAAACCTATATAAAAATTAATAATTTTATTAAATCCTTACACTTGTGCCATTTCATTTCTATATACCCCTTTAATAGTAATCTAAGGCTAACTCCAACCATTTAGATTTCATTTTAGGGTTAAACAATAATGTATATAACTGAAAATCAAGTTTCAACTAAATACACCTATAAACTTATAAAGTAATTTTTAGGACAAAGAAATTCATCACAAGAATAATATTTGAACTAACGATTTTAATTTGACAATTAGGTCTAAAACAGTTCTAAAGTTTAGAGCTAACATGATCTAAATTCAATAATCAAATTACTATTGTTTCATTAATCCATATTAAGAGGTTAGTTCAAGGTTTGGAACTTACATGCTCGAGCTACCACCATGCTTCATCTAAACACAGTCTCATCACACTTAACCATCCAATGAAAAAATCCTTAAATGGGTTTAAGGATTGGGAATCATGTTATAATTAGGATGGTTTTCATAGGAGGATTTTCTACTATTTTAAGTATAAATAAAATTTCATTAGCATTTGGTGATCCCAAATCTTGAAAACTTATCTAACCTTGTATACACAATGCAAACATATTATTAAGATAAACTATTTCTACTTATTTATATACATCCATATTATTTAACCATTATGAAAGTAGTTAGCAAGGATTAAACATCTTAGAAATAATGTATAAAACATGAACTCCATTCAAGTATATATTAAACAATAGAATGAAAGTATTAAGGGAGGCTATATTTAAGAAGATAAAATAAACTTGTTTTACTTTGATGGGATAGAAGATAAACATTTCATATATATCCTTTTTATAATATTACATCATGAAAGGGAGAGATGGTAAACAATCATACAAATTTAAGATATATGTCAAATAAATATTCTATTGTTGAATGTTTTCTGATTTCCATTCAAATCTCATTCTATATTTAGTAACCAACAAGTTTTGTCATAAAAATGCTGGTAAGTATTTCTCTTCCTTGGTAATTTTACAATAAGTATGCATATTAAAAACTAGTACAAGATAATCCATCACTTCTCTACATTAATATAATCAATACTAATAATAAATCACAAGGAAAAATTAAATCACACCATGCACATGAGTAGTACTAAAACCTAGAAGGAATTATAATAATGTCTATAAGAATCCAAAAAATATAAAGTAATAAGGTAGTTCATGATGATTATCATTCCAAAAATATTAGCTACCATTATGCTAAATTCACATAAGCTAAAAATTCTTAGGTCAAACCACCCTTGAATTGAGATAGAGAAAGATGTCCCAATATCTATTTTGTATGTATAAACATAAATAATATAGTTGGTAGACATTATAAACTAATGCAAGATACCACATGAATAAAATTAAACACAACACCTATACTATACCAATAATTACAAATATTTTGAGGGAGATTCCCATGAATACTTTCAAAAAGGTCAAAAAATTAGAAAATTAAATTCTCCCCACTTTTAATTTAAAATTACCCATCATAATACCTACTAATCAAAGACTTAACAATATCAAATTCAAGAAGCTAATGGAGAGTAAAAACCAATTTAAGATCTTCAATCTAGGAGATAATTACAAGCACATGATACATTTTATTCACTGGTACTAAGGTTTTATAGTCATACTGTAGTAATAAAATATGCATAAGGTCCTTGAATGGCTTTTTAAACTCCAAATATACTTAGTTATGGATATTGATTTGTATTATATCAAGTATGCTAGAGAAATGAAAACACATAGCTCTATTAGTTCACTCCCTTAGAGATATATAATTTTAAATCTCGATGTGCGCAAATATGAAGTAAGTATAAAACACACACAATGATGTTTTATATTTGAAACACCATCAACTATATACAACCTAGTAATAACCATGCATCTGAGAGTAGGCCATAAGTGATCCTATGTTTTCTAATTTTTACTTATATAACATATACAAAGTGTACAAGTGATGGAAGAGAACATGGAAACATAAAACAAATATCCTAATTTAGATGGTCAAATTTGAAAAAATCACCATCATACAAAAGGAAAAAACTCTGGATAAAAAGTTAATCCATCCAAGTCAAACAAATATTGTTCTACTATAATCATATTTTATTATTGTCATGTCCCCATGTCAAATTTATTACATTTGACCATATAAAGGCAGGGGTGATGACTCAATAATACAGTATGATTAGAAACATAATAGACTTCATTAACTCTATAAAATGTTTGAGGTAGGATGTTTAATTGTTATAGGTTATTAACTCATGATACAACATAAAAATATCTCAATTCTGCATCAAGGAGGCAACATAGTTTCCATCACACTAGCCCATTAAAAATCATGATAATATGAAGTTCACAAGGCTATGTTGTAACTAAGATATCTATTATAATACAAAAAATGAATGAATATGTATACAAGATAATGAATAACACCAAGATAGATAACTATTAACAAGTTTAACCTTACATGTCAAACTTTCAGCCTTATCATTCAAAACTTTACTTATCACATTTTTTTCCCTTTTAATTTGTCTGTTGATCTTGTAATGTCCTTGGAATAGTCATCCAAATCTCATGTTATCAGAGTTTAAAGTAGTTTTGATGAAATTAAGGTTTCAATACTCATTGTCATTTGCTTGTCTAGCCTCCTTTGTGACTAGTTCAATTGTGTCAAGAGGTAAAAAGAGTCCAGAGCATCTTAATAGGCCTTATGGATTGTATAATAGTCATATCATTAAATATAATTGATTTAACTAGTTGGTGATACATATAACTAACTTCATGACCTAACTTACTAGACTTTGGGTAATTTGATGGCTTTTGGAGTAGATTTTGAATGTTAATCACAATAAAAATTTATAATAATAATAGTATGTACTTTTATAGGCATGAAAATTACAATAGATCCATCTTCATTATTTTTTTTAGACTTGTCAAGTGTTTTTTGGCAATTGTAGTGCTAAAAAGTCTTGTTTTAAGGTCATTTATACAATTATTTAAGGTAAAATTAATATTAAATAATATTTAGGATCTTATTTTTACATTAAAATGTAAAAAACATGATTTGGAATAGGTTTCATATCTTAAAATTAATAAAACCATTTTATCTCCCATATTGACCTCCTTAGCAACTCTAGAAGGGCAATTTTCAAGTGCTTAGTACGAACAAAGGAGAGAGAGTTATGAGATAAAACTTTGTATAATTTTAGGGAACCTAATTAAATTCACATTAGTTTAATTTTTTTTTATTCACTATGCCATATTTATGAATAATCACTAAGAGTGTAAGGGGGTCACTATGAGCTAGTCATCTAGATAGGGTCCAGGTTTGTATTCATTAATTCACCTATGAGATAGATAGAGAAAAATGGTTTTATGGGGATAATTTAATGATTAAATAACACCTATTTAATTTTTTAATCATCATATAATTTGTCTTGACAAGGGGCTTTTTTTATAGGAAACTAGTTGCTTGTCTTGACTTGAGATTTAACATTTTTCGAGCAGTCTTGATATATTAATGGAATATAGTTGTTTTTAAGAGTTTAAAAGATATTTTATTTAGATAAATTACATATATTTCATAAATAAAGTTTTTAAGTACTTTCATTTTGAAATTTTTGTTTTTGAGATAGCCTAATTGGTCTTTTGGCCCTTCCACAAGGTGTAGTTATAGATATAATGAATGTTAACTATGTGAAGGGCATCGTAGTAATGATGTCATGATATAGGGGGAATTATATAGTATGATAAATTATTAAATTGCCTCTATATTATTTTCCATATGAGGTCAAAGTACCATGCTCTCTTAAGATCTCAAAATCTCAGTTGTAAGCCTAGTGTCTAAGCTAGAAGCAACATAATGGCAGTTAATAAGTGATATGAGGACTCATGAAGATGAATAGGTTAATTTTTAGGTCATGATATTGTTTGATAATTTTTATAGAGTCTTCAAAATGGATAGAAACACCCTTGAGAGCAAAAGTTTATTTTAAGCCTAGAATGCCTAAAGAACATAGTTAGACTGTGTGTGATTGTAATGTTAACTAGTAAGATCCTTTAGAGGACTATATATCTTCATAAAAATGTTTTTGATGTGTTGGATGAAACTTGTAACTTTTTTAGGTAGATTAAAGAATACGAGAGTGCTCTTAGTACCACCAAGGTACAATAAAATAATGAAGAAAACCTCTTTAGAGCTTAGGTTAGCAAAAGTTAAAGTATTTTTTCATTTTTTAAGGTAATGTATAATTTCTTATTTTCAATGATATTTAAGCCTCCTTTGGTAGGTTGATGCATTCATCCAGCTAGGTTTGAACATGAAGGGTAAATTAGGGTTCTAATTTCATTTTTATCCCTTTAGACCAACTTCCCATTGTACACATAGTGAATCTTCACCTACAACAGTAAGCTATAAAGATATTCCAAATGGTTCCATTTTTATCATGGAGATGAGGAAACAATGAAAGAATACAAGGATTTATGGAAGTAGAAATTCAAAGGCAAATATGATTTCTTATGTCCTTTCACTACTACACCTCAAATTATCCAAGATAATCATCTACAGTCCATACAATAATGATATGTTCACCTATAATCATCTTATCCACATTTCTCTTTATGTGACTAGATTATGATAAGATAAGGATTATTATGTCCTATATGAGATGGAGTTTGAATATCTAAAAGGAACACCAACCGGGTTTGAGTCCATTAAAGAGGATAAATAATTTCAAGTTAAAGTCTCCAATTCTTACACATATTCATAACACTAAGAAAAGCACCTTCAGATGGCTATTGATGTGAGAATGTGTTCAAAGACTAAAAGTCTAATTCAAGGGAAAGAACAAAACTCTGATGGAAGCTCTGAGTTTACCTCAATTGACACAAAAGTTTTTTTTTAGATCAAAGAGTATAATGTGAAGGATTAATCAAGATAGGTTTCAAAACCTTTATGCATAATCAAAAGGCAACCTACAAGTCTGCCAATTCTCTCCATGAGAATCCTTCTTAAGTCAAGTCTATGGAGATATCTTCAAGGGATGAAAGTTGATCATGGTTTGATAATTTTTAAGTATTGTATACATGAAACTTTTAGACTCTAGTAAGATATATTAAATGATTGGTGAAGTTTTATATGAAACGTACAACCAAGCTTATAACTAATCTCCACCTATAGTCACCAAATGGCCTAGAGTTAGTTAGGTTTCAAGACATGAAGATCCTAACCTATGAGATGATGGAGATATATTACAATAGGCTAAAAAGGTATCTAATCTAATTAAGTAGTTAGGAGAAATGTAAATTTCACTTTTAAGTTTGTATAATACTCTATATGGAGGAGACAAGTGGTAAGTAGATTCAAAATGTTAAAAGAAGTTTATGAACCCTATGCACAGTGAGTGTGAATGATTCTTAGTTTGTATATCCTTAAATATTTATTTAAATATAAAGAGGCTAGTTCAAGACCTTGAACCCCATATATACAAGTAACCAATCTTTACCGCTAGCCTAAAAAGGTGATAACATGATCAACCTGCCTGTTGTCTATGCATAAGAATCTTGTGTAAATGATAGTAAGGAGAAGATGTTTGTGGTGGGTTAATATGATGTATATAATGTTTTTAATGTTCTTAAATTTATTAAAATAGATTCATGAAGAGATAAATAAGTTTCAAAACTTTAATACATAATCATGATCCCTAAAGACACTTACAGACTGAGAGAGGATAGGCAAACCTTAATCCTAAAAGAGACCTAGCAGAGGAAAAGGTGTTGAATATAATTTAAAGTCAACTGATATTTAAACCAATTTAAAGTAACATTTAAGAGGCTAGTGATTATTTTTATGAGACCTAAAACATAAAATCACACCATCAAGCTGACCCAAATAGGCTACCTATAGGACTATTTGAGGGTTGGTTCTGTTTGAAGTCTAAAATGAAGGGTAGAGTAAGTTTGTGAAAAAAGTTTGAAACTAATTAGAAATTTAATTATGATCAAGAGAATTGGAATATAATATAGGTAAGAGTCAACCTAGGTTTCTAAACCTCACATAGTCAAATACCCTAAGTACTTATAGTTTGCAAGTGAAGATAACATGTTCTAAAACTATAATAGAGACAATAGGATGGTCTCAAAGCTAAGAAAGGATGTTGAGATACACGTGTTTGAATTTGTTTGGAATAAATTTATATTACCAAAAAATTTCTTGAATAATTGGAGAGATTATTAATGATGATATGTGATTCTAAGCATCAAAAGCATATTCAATACCTTGTTAAAACATTTACAACGAACTTTTAGACACTTCACAAGAATTCCATGGACAATGGATGTCAAGAGTACAAAGGTAAGTTCAAGGTTTTATTGAATATTTAAAATAAATTTATATGGTTTTTCATGAAATTATTTAAGGATATTTCAAGCAAAAGGACTCCTCTTAAATGCTACAGTCAAAGGATACATTTACCTAACACAACCATCTAGTGACTTGAAGAGTTTTGGAAGGTAGGTGATAGAATATGTTATTGACCATGTAATTTGATGTATAATAGTGGTGAGATAAGATAAGTAAATTATAAATAAGGATACATCAAGTTTCATATAGTAAATAAGAACGAAAATCTCAATTTACTAACCTTTAGGGTCAATAATGCTTGCTTACATACAAACCTTAAGTGGAAGATATAAGGTTCTATACCCTATTGAGAGGTAAGTAATGATGGAGAATAATCATTGATAATTTCATGGTTGTTTATAAATAATGATAAATAGATCCATATTTTGGTAAAGTGACTTAATAGGTCTTGAACCCAAAATAGCTTTTCTAGGCTTTTTGCATGCAGGTAGTCCTAGCCAGTCATGAGGTGAAATGGTGTTTTGAGAGCTCTATAGGTGTGATTAGGTTTCAAAAATTTGTAAAAAAACATGTTCATGAGTGTATTAAGACAATTATGGTCACCTCAAGGTCAAATCATTAGTGGACATATCCACTATTTTATCTTAGACCTTTCCCACTCCATTAGCAAGGGGTAGTCTTGAGACTAAGTGGGTCAATTTGGTCTCAAAGCACTGAACAGGTTTCTAGACATCATGAATTGATCTTAAGGAAAAAATAATTTAGGTATAATGTATCTATACACTTCTAGCTTACAAATAACCTCAAGTTTTAGTCCAATATCTTTTAAGGGCTAGCAAGGAGGCAACAAACTTAAACCACAAGTGTTCTAACCAGTGCACCATGGGCATACATAGGAGTGATGAAGAATTATAGGTCATGTAGAATAATTTATTGTGGTTATATAAAGGTTTTTTAACTCCTATTAGTAGTAATAATGAGTCTTGAATCCCAAAACTCAGATTAGACCTCTCTTGAGCCTCAAGAGTGCTATACAAACCACCTAAAGAGCAACTTTAGATGCCCATACTATATCTCAAACTTATAATGGGGAGATGATACATTTTTTAAATTTGATTATGTTGATCAATAAATTTTTACAATTTGAAGGAGGCCAGTTGGATGTCCGATCTTTATGAACAATTGTTAAGACCCAGACAACTCCTAAACCCTTCTAAAACCTTGATTATGACCAATCAATAGAAATGTACTTAAAATCACATAAAATTCCACAATTTGATCCCTAAGCCTCTTGTATGTTTTTTATGACTCTAATGAGGATCTCCACATGCATTTTTTTGCTAATATCACTTGTAAAGATTGCTCCAAAACCACAAATTTTCATGCTTTTTTGTGTTCTTTAGGTGTTATGAGATGGGGATAGCTTCCAAATCATGGGATGAGTTAATATATACTTTTAATAACTATTAAGTCTCAAAAAACTACATGGGATATTCTATAAGTGGCCAAACTAGGCACATTTTTCAAAGTAGTCCCAAACATGTTCAAAATAAGCCTAGGAAGCAAGGTGTTTTCTTGGTTTGCACACTTACACAAGGCATCAAGTCCCAAAAATTGTCATGGAGGTTTTTTAATCTATGCTAAATTTTAATAAAATACTTTTAGATAGTTTCACATGTGTGTGGTCTCCCAACATCAAGTTTTCTACTTTTTAGGCCTAGGAGGGCTAATTAAGCCTAATTTGAGAAAGAAAATGAGCTAGAAAGTACACTTCCACTCAAAATTTGATCACCAAATTTTATATGGAGATGTAAGGGGATATAGGGTATCTAAAAATAATCTCATTTTTATGTATTAATCTTCATATTCTTCTAAATAAGGAGCTTTAACTTTTTGGAGGTGTATAAGGATTTGGGAAGAAATTCATGGTTTTGGTGCAAAATTAAGTATTTATGAGTGTTCGATGTATTAAAATGCATTTTTATATGTCTAATATACTATTTTTAGACCATCCATGTAATAAATTTATATTCTTGAAGACAAGCTTCACGTCTCCCTTTTCAACCATGATGAAAATGAGCTTTCCAAGGAGCCTAAACACTAAATCATTATATAAGACTTATAATAGGATTTGTAAAGGTTAATGCACATTATACATGCCAAAAATTGTGTAGGAACAAGTCAAGGATGATTAATTAATAGTTAGAAAGGTTTTAAATGGACTCAAAGACTCCCAACAAGAGCTTTCTTCCTTCTAATGCCTAAACTTGTTTAAGGAGTCAAACTTGTATTTAAGAGCTTCTAAAAACCCATGGATCATGGAAAGGCCTCATGAATGTCCTATAGGAATTTTTTGATGAAAATTAAAGGAGTAATTAAGGTCTTATTTTTAAGGGGAAAGACCAATTCTCAAATAAAGACACATAACCTAGTATCTAGGGGCTTTAACAAGTATTTAGGCACTCTCTAAGTGGTCAAGGATTGACCAATCATTATGAAGATGTTTCTAAGTACTTAAATTTTTTGAAACTATATATTTTATGCCAACCTAAGGACTTGGATGTTTGAAAAGGTTTTAGGAAATGATACATAGTATTTCAAGAAGAGCAAAGACCAAGTTTGAAGACCCCTATTTTGGGGTTGCTTTGTCTTCAAGCATCTGATTTTTCTATTTGAACTCATTTTATAGAATGTAATTCATCACTCTTTGTTTTTGGTTGTGCTAAAAGGTTTCCAAATTATTTAGTCACCTTTTAAAATAAATAATAAGATACTGTTACTCCATCTTATAGGTTTTTGAGTGAAGTGTATGTGTTTGCCATTGATATAACATATTATAGAACTTGTTTTCCTATGATATTGTTTGTTTTTTATACCTTCATGCAAGATTTTTGATGTTATATATATGTCATTATAAGTGTCTATATCAGCTTCAATTCAATCATTAGATGTGAATTTAGTTCTATTACATTTCTTCCTTGTAAAAATTGAGTTTGTCAAGTCCTTATGAAAAACTATTGTAGAAGTCATTCTTATGTGTAGAGAATGTGTGAAATATTCTCCCTTTAATAAGAGTTTTCATTGTAAGTATAATTGGTCTTAAAACATTGGTACATTACCTTCATTTCCATTTTCCCTTTCAATCCCATTGTAAATAGTGTCATTTTCACTTTTTTCATTACCAAAATCAGTAGTTAGTAGGTTGAAACAACAAGTTTTAGTGAGAGTACCAAGGGAACCGACCCTATATAGAGATTCTCTCCCTTCCAAAGTAACCCACACATAGGAGAGGTTCCATGTTCCAACAGGAGTGAGAAAACTACACTTTATCTCAAGGACACACTCTTGATTGATAATAGTTTTTGGCACACCCAAGGAGACCCAAATCCAAAGCAGTATAAATATTTGTTGGTGTTATTATTCTACTGATAAATGTTTAGATGCATTCAAAACATCAATGGGATCTTCAAGTTTTATCTACTGGTTCTATTAGCCCAGGCATGCGTTCAAGTAAGTGGTGTTTTCAATTCATCATCTTCATGAAGTTTTATGGTTGTGTATGAAGATAATTCCTATGTTATACTTCCTTATAATCCATATGATGAATCATACCATCCTTGCCATGATCCATATGAGCCTTGTTATGAGCCTAATCATGAGTTTTATCAATATTACGATGAGACTTATCAAGTTTTTCATGATCTTTAATATTAAGAGCATGAATCTTACCTTCTTTGTGAGCCATATCAGTCTTATGACTAGAATTCACCTTTCCCATATTTCTATGATGATTGATATGATAATCCTTATTTCCAAGAAATAATTGATGAGATGGAGAACAAAATACTAGCATGTGTAAGAAAATTTTGTTCAACCTCTCAATATGAGGAAGTGAGTGGGTTGTTTCAAAATGTGTATATTGATATATTGGAGAGGAATGAGTTGTGTAATCTTGTATTGGAGAATATGAAGGTTTGGGAGAGGTATCAAGGTGATTTGAATCATTTGTTTCAAGATCCCTCTTGTAGTTCTTACCAGTCTTCTTGTGTTACCTACCCTCATGAAGTTCTTAACCATGCTCAAGTTGAGACAAGGGAGATTCCTAGTTGGAGTCAAGAGAATACTCATAAACCTATTCAAGAGACTAAAACTTCTTGTAACACCACTTATTATTTACTCATTTTTAAGGCCCAAATTATCCATGAGGACAATGAGGTTTTAAATTTTGATAAGGTGATGGCCAAGTGGAAGGATCAGAATGAAGAGGTCTTTATAAAAAAAAAATTCCCTCCTCTTCAAGATTCCTTAGATGATTTCATTGTCCTCAAAACTCTAAAATATTATCATAATAAACCTCCCGTGCCTCATACCCCCTCTCAAATTAATGAATTCTATCACCCTCGCACCATCTCCCTTCTTCAAGAGAATCCTATTATATAGAGGATAGAGGAGGTTGCAGTTACAAGTGGGATTCTTGGAGAGTGTGAAGAGAATGTTTCATGTCACATCATCATTTAACCCTATGACTTATAAACCTCTAATCTATTGATTAATATGGTTATTATCTGATTATTATTGTCTTGATTATAGTATTTTGATATATACTTGTATGGAACAATGATATTATTGATCTAAATACATAATGTGATAGTTATATTTTATTATACTATACTTTAAGAAAGTATATTTGTTAGTTTTGAATTATTGGTTGATTAGATGATGACTCAGACTAACTACCTACTTATTTCAAGGTGGATGAAGGATAGATCCTACCCTCAAAGCTTCATGAGGGACAACATCATCGGAGAGGATGGGCTAGATGGGACGAATGGGTGATGACAGAGGAAATTGCTAGTGACCCTACACACATGCACAATAGATTTAAAATGTTTATATGTAACATATTTTAAATATTAATGCATAATTAGGGAAATATAGTATGTGATTAAAACTATTGTGCAAAATTTAGTTCTTAACATGCATTAGATTTATTTAAATTAATTGTTTATAATTTTTGAGAATAAATCAAGAAAATAGATATTTAATTGCTAGTTTTGAAGATACAATTATCTTACAATTAGAAGAAATTATGGACTTATATATCCAGTAGTTAAGTAAATAATTATCCTTGTTATAATTGTTTTCTTGGAAATTGAATTACCTTTGAGTTCTAACTTTGAGTTAATGCAGTCTAAACTTAGTCTTGGTAAGACATGCATTAAACTACTTTGGTCAAAATAAACTTATGATTTAGATAACTTAAGATATGTGGAACAATGATTTATTTTGATCAATTATGTGATTTAATATTAATGAAGAAAATTATTTTAAGGTAAGTGTAAAAAATTTTAAGGAGTTAACTGCTATTAGTAAATTTTAAAAGGAAATTAAAGGTGCCATGCATGAAAGAAAAATAATAATAAAATATATAATATACATGTGAAGAAGGGTGTACAAATTAAGGAAGTGAATAGATTTATAAATGAATGGGTTGAAATTATAAAGAGATACCTAGACGCATAGACCCACGGAGAAAATAATAGAGAATAGAATACATATAAGCAAAAGGCAAATTAAGCAAGATGATTCATCATTCTATAGGTAAAAATTTAAAGGAGGTTGGTTTTGTAATTTAAATTTCTATGTGCTCTATTTATAAATGGGTACAATTAGTGTTATGTTTTAAATCATGAGTTGTATTATTTTTAGATTTAATTCAATTGATTGAAAATCTTAGAAGGTAACACAATAAAGACTCCCATGTTTTGGTTTATTATAAGTTTGAGCACATAATTATATTAAATGACTACATTTTTATTTATATATAGCCTACGTTCCACTAGAATAGGTTACATCACATTAAAAATTGAATGGTGTATTAATTATTTTTAGGACCCATGTTTCTTTTGATTGGGCTACCCTTTCTTTCAAAAGGGTCTATATTTTTATCTCCTAATTTAGGACTGCATTTTATATGCAATTCTAAGTTACTTAGTAGGATGCCAAGTCATTAATGAATTACTGAGTAAATAAACAAAAACTATATGGTGGGTGGCTACTGTGTAAACTAATTAAAAGATTTCAAGGTGGTAGTCACTGTAATTTCTATGAGCTTTATACAGTGCTTATATAGAAACAAAAGATTATATTGAGGCAAACTACATACTCAAGGATTGAAATTATCAAACTTAGTGATGGCCTTATTCTCAAGGGGAACACTTTTAGTTGGAGTAGCTTCCTCTTTTGTAGATTCACTTGGGTTTTCTATGGGCTTATTTTCAGCTGGTTTCTTGCGTACCTTGAGTGAGCTAAATTGAAATGCCTAAGTCTTTTAATGAAATGCAAAGAGTATTAAAAAAGGAATTGTTGAGTATAATATAGAACTTATTCTTTAAGTAATTTGTTGTGTTTAAAATAAATATAAAACTAGACTACCATGCTTAGTGTTGAAGTGCCTTGCCTAAAAATGAAATGACATGCATAAATTGAAGGTGCCAATTTATTTAGATAAAAGCTAGCTCATTGATTTTATAATTACCAAGTCATAATGGAATCACTGAATACTTAAAAAGCTGAGTATAATATTTAAAAGGATGAGTATAATATTTAAAAGACTGAGTATATTAATTAAAGGCTAAAATTATTTAATGATGAGCTGAACGTAAATATATATTGAATAATGAGCTAGACTTATAAATTTGTGTAACACCATTTAATAAATTCCTAGGATAATAGAATTGAAAGGCCAAGTCTTAACTATAGTTGATTCCTTTTTAAAGTGTAAGACTCTTAATTAAGTTGTTAAAGTTTGCTAGTAAATAGCTAAAGTCTACTAGTGTATCATTGAAGTCTATATTTTTTTATTGATATGCATTAATATAAAATACTATGTTGTGTAAAAGTGCCTAGTGTTTACTTGAAACACTAGTTTTAAATTGAAACGCTACACTATTGGGACACTATAACAATATTGTTGGGTTTATTATGTGCAATAATTAATAAATTCATATCTTGGATTTTATTAAACTATGTTCTCATTATGACAAAGGGCCATGCTTTAAAGTTGAGTATAACATGTAGACTACATTTCATAATGTTTGGTAAAGCCTTTAAATAAAAATGTCGGGTTTACTTTAAGAAAAGTCATGTATATTTTGGAAAACTACTCAATATAAATTTAAAACTAAGTATAAAATATAAGCTCAAATAAGCACTAAGGGTAATGTCTTTTCCTCGATGCAAGACCAAATGTTAGGAAGAACTTTATTTTGCCTCAGATTTCCATATTGAAGCTTGAAAAAATTGCATTTTGATTATAATTATCATGGGATCTATATGAGAATATAAGAATAGTTGTTTACTAGTGAATATAAGTTATTAAGTATACTTTTGGGGTATAGTACATAAAAGCATTAAATATTAAGATAACTAATTAATTGGTACTTTTGGTAAGATATGGTTTTTGTATGAATATATGATCAAATAGATAATATGCCCAGATGGTATATTTATTGATCGAGATTTGACTGACATTTGATCTTTGCAATCCATTGTTGTATTGCTAGTATGTACTTTTAACAAACTAAGGTGAATAGGGGTTTTCTTATATAAATTTATCTATACATGGGCTTGGGTATTCATATGATTAAATAAATTCATAGGAAATTAGATAATATGACTTTTATCTAAAGTAGCAGATTGATATCGAGGATATAAAAATTCTAGGAAACAAGAAACTACAATCATGTGAATACTAAACCTTAAGTTATGATCATACAAGGTATAAATTTTATTTACTATTACTTGAGGTTATGATAATTGTTAGTGATATGATATGTTTTCTAATAGACTAATAGTTTATATGTAGTGTAGTAGTGTCATGAAAACATGTCAACATGGTAAAATGTTGTAGCATCATGTAAAGATGAAAACTTGTATGCATTATATTTTTGTGAGAGTATTTTATATGCAATGATTTGACATTTCTAGAATAAGATAATGCATCATGATGTGTACTTATAGATTATGTTTTCATCTAATTATCACTATGCAATATTATCTAGGATATACAGAGGTGGTATAATCCAGTCCTTGCTTGAGAATGATTAATTATTTATTTTTGAGTAGGGTGCTCATGCATAATGAGCTATGATAGTATGGGATATCATAGCATATTTTAGCTTAAATGTATATGCCTGGCTGGTACATACTATAGTTGAATGTTTAGCTTCTCACCTACATTGATTGATTAAATGTATGTGTTGGTTATGACTTGATTAGTATGTTTGGTAACAATTAGTAGGATATCATGTATATGTGTGTACAATCTTGACAGTGGAAATGAATGTTGGCTAGACTTTTATGTATTTTTTTGACTTGCTTTGTTATATGTATTTTTTGATTTAAAAGTGTATGCTTCCATGTGTTTTTGATTTCTTGTGGGTAAACTAGTAGTTATGCCTTAAAACACAAAAAATATGATAAAATGGGATATCATGGGGTGTAGTCATATAGAACTTATTGTAGTAGTTTGAATCTATAGTTTAATATGTGTCCTACTCGGGTGGTAAAAATAGTGGTCATTATTTCCAATTTGGGATTGATTTTAATGTATGATTCATTCATGAGTTGATATAATAAAAGTACTATTTACTTACTCCTATGTTTAGCATGTGATGTGATATTATTACTAGGAGAATATGCTTAATATGTATCTCATGGTTAATTAATGTTTAGTGAGATATTATCTTTTGGTATGTATGATTCGTATATCAATGTGATATCTTGCAATAGATGGAGTTTTCTCTGATACACTACATGTTTAGTTTTATTGCATCATACACACATGGGGAATAACTTATTCTCTATATTCTTGTGCCATTATATATACCTCTATATGAAGGAAGGGTTGTTTTATAATAAGGAATTATGTAGGGGATTATTGGTCTATGGTTGGTGTGAAAAAATGCCTTAATGATGCTCTTCCTTGCCATAGTAGTAATACTTACTTGGAGACTACACTTGAGTTTTAGAGTTATAAGAGTTGGTTCGACTTGCATTTTAGAGGATTAATGTTTATTTATTATATTAGGCAAAATGCCTAAGCGAAATATAATTGTAAATTATGTTAAATTATATTGAATATTAGTTTTTGTATAAGTGGACCAGTTGTAGCTGTGTCCTAATGTATTTACTTCCCTTGTTATTGTGATATATTATATTACATTCAATATTGGAATTAATGAACCATTATTGTTCTAAGTTTTTTATTATGTCTAGTCGAGTTATTTAGTTTAACTGTAGTTGAGTGGAATGAATTTTAAGTATTAGTTTTTTTTTTTTAAAATTACTGCATTATTCTAAGTAAAACTTGAGGGGTTGTACTTGTAGTATCAAAGCTGAGGCTCAAAATCTAGGACCTAATGAGTCCAATAGAATTGTTTTATCTTTATGTTTAGTAGAAAGGAGAAATGTGAAATTATGTATGGTACATTGAGTGTGTACATTAGAAAATTCATACCCCCTTAGATTTCATTAAAGGGTTGGTTTACTAAGTGTCTTATGGGTAGATGAGTTTATATCTTAGTTCATGAGGGTGAACAAGAGTTTCCTACCATATTTTTATCTTTACATGGAACACCTTGAGTGTGATTATGTCTTTCTTGAATCACCTTCACCATTTTTGTTTTATGTTGTGATTGTTTTAAGAGCATGGAGTGCTTCTCACTTATGTAATTATGATTTAGTTTTGTCTTGTTTTTATAGATCCTAGAAATGGGAATCTTATAAGACCATTCTAGAGTGGCACTACCTAGTGTGGTAAGAATTTTATTGTAGTTGAATATATATGTCTTGATTGTGAATTTATTTGTGTTAGGATTTTGTGAACTATCACCTTTATATTTATGTGGACTTGAGAGAAGTGTCATATTTCTTAGATATCTTAGAGGTGAGTTGTTATGTTCTCACTTTCCTCTTACATCACTTTAAGCTACTAAGAAGATTCATATTTTTAGGATCTTGATTTAGAGTTTTTTAAGGTGAAAACTTGTTTCTAAATTGTTTTTTTATTCACTTGAGTTCATGGGATAGAGTTTACTACTTCTCATTGAGAAAAGTTGTATGATTGAATGGATTGATGCATCCTTTTGGTTCATATTTTTTTTTCAATTGGGGAAGTAGGTGATTATACTTTACTTACAAGTTTGGTAAATGAATAATGATTGGCAACGTGGGTTGTGATGTTTCCTTCTACCATATGAGGGTATGTAGGAAGTTTTATTTTTGATATTTTAGCTCTCTACTATTCACTTATGACTTCTTAGAGTCACTATTTTATCTAAACTTGTGTACTTGGCCATAAGGAATGGCTAACTATATTAATTCTAGTGATGATCATTATTATGTTATTATATACCTTTGTTTAGATTGATATTATTCTCCTTTGAAGCATGTTATTATCCTGAAGAGTTATATATGTACCTTTCTTTGGGAGTAAGTAATGTATAAGATGTGTAGAACATCTTTATGGTCTAAAAAGATTGAAATAAATAATTTAACTTATGTGTTAGTCGTACAAGCAAGGAGACATTGTTTTGTTTATAAGGTTACAAGGATGATATAATTCTTAGCCTTTTTATGTTATGTTAATTTGGATTTTATTTCCTCTTTACTATGAATATAACACTATAGGTTAGATTGTAGAATATGATATTAGCTATGTTTGATTAGTATAAACTTAATAAAATATTAGGATGATTGTATAATTTTTTTTAATATGTATATTAGTACATATGGAATCATTTAGCATATGGAATTGCTTTCTATGATTTGTTAGTACATATTTGTATTTTTTAGAATCATGTACACGTTTTGAAGGTCATAAGGTCGTGGAGTCCTGAGGGATGAGTGGTGAATTGGGAACATGAGTTATAAGTGATAGGATGGTATCCTACTTAGCCTCACATTGACTTAAATTATTGGTACTGAGTTGGATCGATAGACAGACTTATCAAATTTGGGATTTGATAGGTAAAACTTGTCAAATTTAGTTGTATGGTCATACACATGTATACTATGGATGAGTGTTCCATGTGGATGGGTATTTCATGATTTTTATAAATATTATAATTAATATTCTTATTTATCATCATACTTATCTAGATATCTGATTGAGTAATGAAAGTATTGACATGTTATACTTATTTGAAGCTATGCACTATAGTGATAGTATTAACATATACACATCATTCTTGCTAGGTTCCCTAAATATTTTTCTCTGGTATGAGAAATACACTCTCTAGGTTAGAGAGATATACATAGGGGCTAGAAAATTTTGTGGGACTCTTCTTGGTTAGTTATTTTGACTTTTGTGATGATCTCATGTATTTTTGAAAGTTAGTAAGGTTTTTACTGAGTTATTATGGGTTTGTCTTGTGGTTCTGGACCCTGGGTAGTCATTATAGAACTAATCAGCATAAGTGACATTCATAAAACTTATTTTCATTAGAAGATAACTATGATGAGTTCTCTAGGTAAAATTTTCATTTATTTACATGACATGATACTTGATACTATATTTTTATGTTGTTAAACTCTGTTTGTTAATCAAAACTTTTTCTTGAATAAGAGTAATCAGGGTGATGACCAATTTTAGGGTAGAGGATGTCACATCGTAATTTTATCCTATGACTTATAAACCTTAATTCATTGATTAGTATGGTTATTATTTCATTATCATTACATTGATTTGAGCATCTTGACATATACTGGTATGAAATAGTGATATTTTTTATTAGTATACATAATGTGACAATTGTATTTTATTATTTTTTACATTAAGGAAGTATATTTGTTAGTTTTATATCATTGGTTGATTAGATGATGACTCAGACTAACTATATACTTTTTGTGAGGTGGATGAAAGATAGATCCTACCTTTAGATCTTGATGAGGGAGAACATCATTGGAGAGGATGAGCTAGATGGGACGAATGGGTGATGACAGAGGAAATTTCTAGTGACCCTAAAAACACACACAGTAGATTCAAAATGTTTATGAGTAATATATTTTAAATGATGGTGCATAATCAAGGAAATCTAGTATGTGATTAAATTAGTGTACAAAATTTAATTCTTAATATGCATTAGATTTATTTAAAATAATTGTCATAATTTTTTAGAATAAATCAAGAAAATAGATATTTAATTTATATTTTTGAAGATATGGTTATCTTACAATTAGAAGCAATTATGGACTTATATATCTAATAGTTAAGTAAATAAGTATCCTTGTTATAATTATTTTCTTGAAAATTGAGTTACCTTAGAGTTATAACTTTGAGTTAATGCAATCTAAACTTAGTATTGGTAAGACATGCATTAAACTACTTTATAAACAAGAATTTTGATATTATTATTTGATTGGTCAAAATAAACTTATGATTTAGATAACTTAAGATATGTGGAGTAATGATTTATTTTGATCGATTATGTGATTTAATATTAATGAAGAAAATTGTTTTAAGGTGATTGTATGGATTTTTAAGGACGATTTAACTGTTGTTAGTAAATTTTAAAAGGAAATTAAAGGTCCCATGCATGAGGGGAAAATAAAAAAGAATTATAATATGCATGCAGAGAAGGGCATAGCAATTAAAGAGGTGAATAACTTTATAAATGAAGGGGTTGAAATTAGAAAGAGATACCCAAACACATAGAGACATTTAGAAAAGAATAGATAATGGAATACAAAGAAGCAAAAGGTAGATCAAGCAAGACACATCATCATTCTATAGGCAAATATTTAAGGGAGGTTGGTTTTGTAATTTAAATATCTATGTGTTTTATTTGGAAAAATGGTAGAATTAGTGTTGTTTTTTAAAGCCTACATTATATTATTTTTAGATTTAATTCAATTGATTGAAAATATAAGGTAACAAAACAAAGCCTTACATGTTTTTGATGATATTGAGTCTGAGCACATAATTATATTAAATGACTACATTTTTATTTATATTTAGCCTATGTTCCACTGGAATAGGCTGCATCCAATTAAAAATTGACCAGTGTATTTATTATTTTTATAACATGTGTTTCTTTTGATTGGGTTACCCCTTCTTTCAAATGGGTCTACATTTTTCGCTCCTAATCTAGGATTGCATTTTATATGCAATGCTAAGTTAGTAGGATGCCAAGTCATTAATGAATTATTGAGTAAATAAACAAAAAACTATATGGTGGGTGGATACTATGTAAACTAATTAAAATATTTTAAGATGGTATTCAATGTAATTTCCACGAGGCTTTATTCAATGCTTATATAGAAATAAAAGAGTATACTGAGGTTAGGGATTTAAATTATCAAACTTAATAATGACCTTCTTCTCAAGTGGAACACTTTCAATTGGAACAAATTCATCTTCCGTAGATTTACCTAGTTTTCTTATGAGCTTCTTTTCGGCTAGTTTCTTGACTACCTTGAGTTAGCTAAATTGAAATGCCTAATTCTTTGGATCAAATGCTGAGAGTATTAAAAGAAAATTGGGTATATTATAGTGTTGATTCTTTAAGTGATTTAATGTGTTTAATATAAATATAAAACTAGACTATCATGTTTAACGTTGAAGAGCCTTGCCCAAAAATGAAATGCCATACATAAATTGAAGGTACCATGTCATTTAGATAAAATCCAGGTCATTGAATTTATAGTTTACAAGTCATAATAGAATCACTAAATAGCTAAAAGGTTGAGTATGATATTTAAAAGGCTGAGTATAATATTTAAAAGGCTAAGTATATTAATTAAAAGCTGAATATATTTAAAGATGATATGAGCGTAAATATATATTAAACATTAAGCTGAACTTATAAATTTATGTAATGCCATTTGAGAAATGCCCATTATAATAGAATGAAAAGTTTGAGTCTTAAGTATAGATAATTCATTTTTAAAGTGTAAGACTCTTAATTAAGTCATTAAAGTCTTCTAATAAATAGCTAAAGGTTACTAGTAAATCATAGAAGTCTATATTTTTTTATCGTTATGCATTAATGGAAAACACTATGTTGTGTAGAAGTGCCAAGTCTTTACTTAAAACGCTAATTTTAAACTAAAATGCAAAATTGTTGGGATGCTATAGAAATATTATTGAGTTTTTCATGTGCAATAATTAATAAATTTATATCTTGGCTTTTATTAAAGTACATTTTCATTATGACAAAGGTCCACACTTTAAAATTTAGTATAACATGTTGACTGCATTCCATAATGTTTGGCAAAGCCTTTAATAAAAACATCAATTTTAATTTAAGAAAAGTCATGTATATTTGGGGAAACCCCTGAGTATAAATTCAAAACCAAGTATAAAATATAAGCTCAAATAAGCATTGAGCATAATGTATTTTCCTTAATTCAAGACCCAATGTTAGGAGTAAGTTTATTTTGCCTCAAATTTTTGTATTACGATTTGATAAAATTGCTTTTGGATCATAATCATCATGGGATCTATATGAGAATATAATAATAGTTATTTTTTAGTAAATATAAGTTATTAAGTTTACTTTTGGGGTATAATATAAAAGCTTGAATTATTAAGATAACTAATTCATTGGGCCTTTTGGTAAGATATTTATTTTTGTATGAATATTTAAGAATGTTCAGATAGATAATATTCCCATATGATATACTTATTGATCAAGATTCGAATGAGTGTTGATCATTGCAATCCATTGTTGTATTGCTATTATGTACTTTTAACAAACTAAAGTGAATAGGGGTATTCTTATATAAATTTATCTATACATGGGCTTGGGTATTCATATGATTAAATAACTTCATAGGACATTAGATAATATGACATTATCTAAAGTAACTGATTGATAACAAGGATATAAGAATTCTAGGAAACAAGAAACTATAATCATGTGAATACTAACCCTTAAGTTATGATCATATGAGGTATAAACTTAATTTACCATTACCTAAGGTTATGATAATTGTTAATAATGTGATATGTTTTATAATAGAGACTAATAGTTTATTTGTAGCAAAATAGTTTCACAAAAACATGTCAGTAGGGTCAAATGTTGTAGTGTGGTTGAGTGGTTAAGTTATTTAGTTTAACTATGGTTGAGTGGAATGAATGTTAAGTATTAGTTTTTAAAAAATTATTATTGCATTATTGTAAGTACAACCTGAGGGTTCGTAACATTTCAAGTGTGTATGAGGAATATTTTTTCATTAATATTTCACTTAGGGTACAAGTTAAGAATCAAGCAGTAGTTGGTTTTGAAGAAGATATCTAAAATGTACAGGAAAAGGTTGGTCTTGATGTGGAATAACTCCATAAGATAGTACAAGTTGAAGTCATAAATGAATTTGAGATATCTCTTATTGATCAAGATCAAGAAGCCATTCAAGTTGATCTCATTCAACTTGATCAAAATGAGGAGCTAAAAGATTATTGGTAGTTGTAAATTGAGTCTCTGCAAGAGATTGAAGATCTTTGTAAAGATGTGTTGCCCATTGGAGTGCATGCTTATGATAATTTTTATCAATAAAAACCTATTGAAGATCATGATGTAGCATGGATTGACTATTTAAAGATCCAGATGTTTATGAACTTGTAAAAACTGATAAGAAGAATGACGGTACTCAAGATGCCATAGAGAATCAAGGATGATGCTTAGATGAGGTATCACTTGATGATATTGTAGTTGATAAGTAGTATGAGAAAGATCTTGAATTAAAATATGAGTATGTATTTTTTGGTTATTGGTTTGATATTGATGACTCACTTGAGGAGATGATAAAAGAGTTGGTATGCAAGAAGAGTGGCCCATCAGACATAATATTCAATAAACACCTCGCTTTACAACTTATACCATCTCTTAGAAGAAGTGAGTTCATGAATAAACCTTTTGTTCTAGGTGGATCATGTTTTTCATGGTTAGTTAAATTAGTCTACTTGTGTTTTATCCCAAAAAAGTTCTTTGTTTATAAATTTACCTTGTTAGTTAGTTTCACTTATTTTGTGTGTATCTTTCATTATTTTGGAGGAGAAAGTTATCTTGTTTCAAGTCAAAGGAGTCTTTATATCTGAGATAATATTTTTTACTATAATTATATAATGTAAGATTGGTTTTATGAGTCTAAAATAAATGTCAATTGTATTATTCTCAAGCATAGTAGGCATGCTTCCTAGTTGAGTCACCAAAATGTTGAAAAGTTTGACCTCACAGGTCAAACTATCACCCCTATCATTCAAAACATTACTTTTCATGTTTTTTTACTTTTTAATTGGTGTGTTGGTCTTGTAATATTTTTTTAATAGTCATCTAAATCTTAGGTTAGTATATTTTAAAGTAGTTTTAATGAAATTAAGGTTTTGATCATCATAGTCGTTTGCTTGTCTAGCCTCCTTTGTGACTAGTTTCAGTTGTGTCAAGAGGTGAAAATATTAAAGATAATACTAAGAGTCATCATGGATATTATAATATTCATATCATAATATATAATTGATCTAACTAGTTGGTGACAGGTTTGACTAACTTTATGACCCAATTTACTGCATTTTGGGTCATTTTATGGATTTTGGAGTAGGTTTAGAAGGTGAATGATATTTTGAGGTCAAAATAAGAAAAGTATGTACTATTAAATACATTAAAATTTTAATGGATCCATTTTTTAGTAGTTTCATGAAACTTCTTAAGTGTTTCTAACAGTTTTAGTGTCAAAAGGCATGTTTTGAGGCCATCCATACATTTTTTTAGGGTAAAATTGATCTTCAAGAATATTTAAGACCTTATTTTTTTATGATAAGGTTAATAAATTGATTTATAATAGGTTTTAGGTCTTAAAATGAATAAAACCATATTATCTCCCATATTGACCTCCTTGGCAACTCTAGAAAGGTAGTTTTCAAGTGATCAATACGAATAGAGAAAATAGATTTAGGAGATTAAATTTTAGAAAATGTTAGGGAAAATAATTACCTTAAAATTAATATAATTGGTTTTCATATTCATTTCCTCATAATTATTAACAATCCCTAAAAGCGTAAGGGGGTCACGATGAGTTAGTCATCTAGATAGGGTCCAGGTTTGCCTTCATTCCTTCACTTCTAAGATTTAGGGATAAAATGGTTTTATTTGTATGATTTAAGGGGTAAATAATAAATTTTTAATGTTTTAGTCATCATATAATTTATATTTACAATGAGCATTTTGAGAGGAAATTGGTTTCCTATCTTGACTTGAGATTTGGTAATTTACAAGCAGTCTTGATATATCAATAAAATATAGTTATTTTCAAGAGTTTCCAATATCATATTTTATTTACATTACATATATTTCATCCAATCAAGGTTTCAAGTACTTTCATTTTGAAAAGCTTTTTCTTGACACAACATGTCTGGTCTTTTGGCCCTTCCACAAGGTATAGTTGTAGATATAATGAGATGTTAAGTGTGTGATTGAAAATTTATTAAGGATGTCATGATATTGATTGTATTATATAGTATGATAAAGTTTTAATTTGCCTCTAAAGGATGTTCCATATGAATTTAAAGTACCATGTTCTCTTAAGATCTCAAAATCTTAGTCATAAGCCTAATGTGCAGGCTAGAAGAAACATAATGTCAATTAATAAGTGATTTGAGGAATCATTAAGGTGAATAGGTTCATTTTGAGGTCATTATATTGTTTTATAATGTTCATAGAGTCTTCAAGATGCCTAGAAACACCCTTGAGAGTAAAAGTTTATTTTAAGAACATAATCAAACTGTGTGACTATAATGTTAAAATGTAAGATCCTCCATAGGACTGCATATCTTTAAAAAAATGTTTTTGATGTGTTGGATGAACCTTGGAAGTGGTCTAGGTAGATTAAATAAGATTAGAGTGCTCTGAGTATCACCAAGGTACACCAAAACAATGAAGAAAACCTCTTTAGATCTCAAGTTAGGAAAAGTTAAGGTATTTTTTAGTTTTTTAAGGTAATGGATCATTTCTTATAGTCATTGCTATTCAAACCACCTTTGGTAGGTTGATGTATTTATCCACATAGTTTTGAATATGAAGGGTCAATTTAGGTTCTAAGTTCACTTTTGTCCCTTGAGACTAACCTCCCACTTCTCCTCATTCTGTACACATAGGGAATATTCACCTACAATAGTCACATATAAAGATATTCCGAAAGGTGTCATTTTGATCATTAAGCTGAGTAAATAATGGAAAGATATAAGGATTGATAGAATTATAAATTCAAAAGCAAATATGATGTCTTATGATCATTCAAGACTACAACTCACATTTTCCAAGATAATCATCTATAGTGTATACAATCATGATATGTTCACCTACAATAAGCTTATCCAAGTTTCTTCCTATGTGACTATGTTATGATAGGAGAAGGATTCTTATGGCACATATGAGCTATAGTTTGAATATATAAAAGGAACACCAACTAAGTTTGAGTCCATTAAAGAGGATCAATAATTTTAAGGTGAAGTCTACAATTCTTTCACATACTCATAATACTAAGAAAAACACCTATAGGTGGTTATTGAAGTGAGAATGTATTCAAAGGATAAAATTGAAACTCAAGGGAAAGAGCAGAACTCTTATGGAAGTTATGAGTTTACCTCAATTGACATAAAAGGGTTTTTTAAGACCAAAGATTATAATGTGAAGGATTAATCTAGATAGGTTTCAAAACCTTTATGCATAAACAAAAGGTAACCTAAAGGTCTACTTATTCTCTCCATGAGAATCTTGCTTGAGTCAAGTTTATGGAGATACCTTCAATGGATGAAAGTTGTTGGTCTTGGTTTGATAGTTTTTAATCCTGGTCTCCATAGAAAATTTAGACTCTAGTAAGAGATATGAAATGATTGGTGAAGTTTTATATGAAACCTATGACTAAGCCTATATCTAATCTCCACCTACTATCACCAAATGGCCTAAAGTCAATTAGGGTTCAAGACATGAAGAGCCTAACCTCTGAGATCATGGAGATAGATTAAAATAGGTTAAAAAGCTATCTAATATATATGAGTAGTTAGGACAAAGGTGTAGTTGAGTTGATAATCAAAAATCCACTTATAGGTTTGTGCATTGCTCTGTACAGAGGAGACAAGTGGCAAATGAAATCAAAAATACCAAAAGAAGTTTGTTAACCCTGTGGATAGTGAGTGTGAATGATTCTTAGTTTGGACATACCTAAAAAATTATATCAATAGAAAGAGGCCAATTCAAGACCTTGAAACCCATATATACAAGTAACCAATCTTCACCTATAGCTGAGAAAGGTGATAATACAATCAATCTACCTATTGGCTATGCATAAGAAGGTTGTGTAAATGATAATAAGGAGAAGATGGTTTAAATGGGTGAATATGATGTAGATGATTTTTTGAATGTTCCTATAGTCAGCCAAAAGGAGTCATAAAGAGGTTACTCAGTTTCAAAACTTCAATACATAATCATGATCCCTAAGACACCTATAGGCTGAGAGAGGATGGCTAGACCTTAAGCCTAAATGAGACCTAATAGAGGCAAAGGTGTTGAAGATAATTTGGACTCAATTAAGACTAAAAACCAGTTCAAGGAACATTGAAGAGGCTAGTGGTGAGTTTTATGAGACCTAAAACATAAAATCGCATAATCTAACTAACCCAAATAGGCTACCTATAGGCCTATTTATGGGTTGGTTCTATTTCAAGTCTAAAATAAAGGGCAAAGTAAGTTTGTGAAATTTTTTTGAACCTAATTGGATCTTAAAGTAGGTTTGAAGAGCATTTTAATATCATAGAGATAAGAGATAAACTAGCTTTCTAAACCTCACATAGTCAAATACCCTAATTACCTAGAGGTTACAAGTGAAGATAACATGTTCTAAGACTAGAACAAAGACAATAGGCTAGTCTCAAAGCTAAGCAAAGATGTTGAGATACAAATTTCAAGACCTTGAAGAAGTGAAGAGGCTGAGATACATAAGCTAGTTCAAGACCTTGAAAAATTGAATAGGTTAGTAATGAGAATATGAGTTTCTAAGCATCAAAATCACAATCAAAGCCTTCTTAAAACACCTACAACCAGATTCTAGAGGCATCACAATAATTCCATGGAAAATGGATGTCAAGAGTAAAAAGGTAAGGTCAAGGGTTTATTTAATATATAAAATAAGTTTATGGAGTTTTTAATGAGAATATTCAATTATATTTCAAGGAAAAAGATCCCTTTTAAATGCTACAGTCAAGGGACACATTTACCTAACATAGTCATCTAGTGACTTGAAAAGTTTTTGAAGCTAGGTGAAAATATTTTATCCACCATGTAATTTTATGACTAATAGTGGTGAGATAATATAATATAAATAGGCCTAATCAAGTTTTATAGAGTAAATAAGTAGGAGAAACTCATTTTACTAACCTTTAGGGTCAACAATGTTTGCTTGCATACAAACCCTCAGTGGGAGATACAAGGTTATAGACCCTCTTGAGAGGTAATTATTGAAGGAGAATCATAATTTATAATTTCATGGATGTTTATATAACATTATAAAGAGATAATTTTCATGTTAAAGTGATTTAATAGGTCTTGAACCCAAAATAGCCTTCCTAGGCTTTTTGCATGTAGGTTGTCCTAACCAATCATAAGGTGAAATGATGTTTTGAGAGCTCTAGAGGTGTGATAAAGTTTTGAAATTTTTTAAAAAGAATGTCAATGAGTGTAAAAAGACAATAAATTTCACATCAATGTCATATGATCAGAGGACATATCCAATGTTTTGTCTCAGACCCTGCCCACTCTATTGGCAAGGAGCAGTCTTGAGACTAAGTGGGTTCATTTGGTCTCAAAGAATTAAACACATTGATAGAACTCATGAATGGATATTGAGGAAATAATAATTCATTAATAGTGTCTCTATACACTTCCAGTTGGAAAAAAAAACTTAGGTTTCATTCCAATAGCTTTTGAGGGATAGCAAGGAGGTAATAAGCTTATATCCCAAGTGCTCTAACTAGTACATCACGGGCATACATATGAGTGATGAATAATTATATGGAATTTATAATAACTTATGGGGTTTATATAAATGTTTTTGAACTCTTAAAATTATTAAAAATGAGTCTTGAGACCCAAAACTCATATTAGACCTCTCTTGAGCCTTGAGAACACTAAGTAAACCACCTAAAGAGCAAATTCAAATGCTTGTATCATCTCTCAAACTTATCATGGGTATATGATAAATTTGGGATATATGATTAGGTTATTCAATAATTTTTTATAAGTGGAAGTAGGTCAGTTAAACATCCCATATTTATGAACAATCATTAAGACCCCATATAGGACCTAAACCCTTCTAAAACCTTGATTTTGACTAGTCAAGAGAAACAAAATTCAAATTCACATTAACTTTAACTATTTTATCATTAAAAATATTTTATCATTAAAACTATTTTATGTTTTTTATTACTCCAAGGAGGTTCTCCACATGTTTTTTCTACTGACATCACTTGTAAGGATTGCTCCAAAAACCCTATTTTTCATGATTTTTGGAGTTTTTCAGGTGTTATGAGAAGAGGATAGATTAAAAATCATGATATGAGCTAATTTATGAATTTAAATAAATAATACATCTATAAAAATGGAATTTTATGATCTATAAGTGGCCAAATTAGGCATGTCTTTCAAGGCAGTCCCAAATAGGCTTAAAATAAGACTAGGAAGCAAGGTGTTTTCTAGGTTTGCACACTTCCACAAAGTCTCAGGAACCTAAAATTGAAATGGAGATTTTTTATTATTTTTTAAAAGTGAATAAAATTATTTTATAGAGTTTTACATGTGTGGTATCTCCTAGCATCAAGTTTTTTACTTTCTAGGCTAAGGAGGCATAATTAGGCCTAATTTAGGAAAGAAAATGAGATAGAAATTACACTTCCACTTAGAATCTAATCACAAAAATTTGTGTGGAAATTTAATAATATATAGGGTATATAAAAATACTCTCATTTATAATATTTATCTTTATATTCTTCTAAACAAGGAGCTTTACCTGTTTGGAGTGCTATAAGGATTTGAGAAGAAAATCATGGTTTTGGTGAAAAATTAAGTATTTATGATTGTTTGATGTATTAAAATGAATTTTTATAGGTCTAATATACTATTTTAATACCATCCATAGACTAATTTTTTAGTCTTGAAGACAAGTTCCACTTCTCCCTTCTACACCATGATGAAAATGAGCTTTCCAAGGAGCCTAAACACTAAATCATTGTATAAGACTTATAAAATTCTTTGTAAAGGTTAATAAACATTATACACACCAAAAATGATGTAGGAACAATTCAAAGATCATTAGTTAATATTTTTAAATATTTGAAGTGGTCTCATAGACTCCTAACAAGAGCTTCCTTCCAACGCCTAGGCTTGTTGAAGGAGTCAAACTTGCATTTAAGAGCTTCTAAAAACACATGGATCATGGAAAGGTTGAATAAATGCCATATAATAATGTTTAAATTAATATTAAAGGAGTACTTAAGGTTCAATTTTTAAGGGGAAAGGCTAATTCTCCAATAAAGACAGGATGTAGTATCTAGGGGTTCTAGCAAGGATTTGGTACTCTCTAAATGGTCAAGGATTGACCAATCATTATGAATATGTTTCCAAGTCCCTAAAAATTTTGGAACTCTAAATTCCACACCACCCTAAGGACATGGATGTTTGAATTTTTTTGAGTAAATACTACATACCATTTCAAGAAGAGCAAAGACCAAGTTTGAAGACCCCTATTTTGGGGCTACTATGTCTCCAAGTATTTGATTTTTCTATTTAAACTCATTTTATAAAATTTAATTCATCACTGTTTGGTTTATTTTGTGTTGAAATATTTTCAAATTTTTTAATCATCTTTTAAAATAAATAAGAAGCTTTTGTTACTCCATCTTACAGGTTTTTTAGTGAAGCATATGTGTTTGCCATTAATATAACATAGTGTAGCACTTATTTTCCTATGATATTGTCTAGTTTTTATACCTTCATGCAAGATTTTTTATGTTCTATAGTTCATTATAAGTGTCTGGATCAGCTTCAGTTCAAGCATTGGATGTGAATTTAGTTTCATTACATTTCTTCCTTGTAAAAACTAAGTTTGTCAAGTCCTTCTTATGAAACACTATTATAGAAGTCATTCTTGAGTATAGAGAATGTGTGAAATCTTCCCCCTTTCATAAGAGTGTTCATTGTAAGCATAAGTGGTCTTAAAACATTGGTGCATCACCTTCATTTTCATTTTCCCTTTCAACTCCATTGCAAACAATGTTATTTTCACCCTTTTCATTACCAAAATCTGTAGTTAGTAGGTCTAATAATAATTTTTAATGAGAAATGGAGATTATCTCCCTTCCAAGTTCACTCACACTTAGTAAATATTACATGTTCATCAAGAGTGAGAAACAACACACTTTCTCTCAAGGACACACTCTTGATTGGCAATAATAACCATGTACATGTGTATAACATAGGTCCTAAACTCTATAAGAAGAGCTTCTTTAAAAATCCATAACCTTCCTTAATAAATTCATGATATTTTATTAACATACCTCCTATGATTATTGTTTATTCATCTTCTACTATCTTTGAGGTAGGATGTTTAGTTGCTACAAGTTAATAATTCATGATACAACATAAAAATAATTATGCATTAAGGAAGAAACATAGTTTCCATCACACTAGCCCATTAAAAATTATGATAATAAAGTTAAAAAGGCAATTTTCTAACTAAAATATATATTATAATATAAAAAATGAATGAATATCTATACTTCATACAGATAATGCCAAGGATAGAGAACCACTTATAGGTGTATAGCATAGGTCCTAAACACTATGAGATCTTTGAAAATCCATTGGCTTCCTTACTAAATTCATGATATTTTCTTAGCATACCTCCTATGCCTCTTATTTTTTCATCTTCTAATATCCTTAATCACATAGGCCAATGTATTATAATAGTGATCAATTAAAAATGGTTAATGCTTTACTACATCCTTCTAGATTGTATAATATCTAAAAGTAAAGGAATTTCCTTCTTTTAAAGCACCAGACGGAGAAAATAACACCTGGATGCAGGTCCACATGCCACACTAACTACATAATTTTATGATTTATTCTCATGATATAAGTCATTTTTATTTAGCCTTTCTAAACTATAATACTTTTGATTATTCCTTATTTTATAAAAGTTGAAAATATTGATTATGATTGTCTTTAACTCTTTTGGCTCAATGAGGTGCATAAAATATTTTTTTTGTCTTTTCAAAAGATGAACATTAACCAAAAATATTAAAGGAATATTTAATTTCTTCTTTCCCAATAAGTTGGACTACCCCTTTTATCATTCCAAAAAAAAAAAGTGAGATCTCACATATGGACAATTGAAGATATCTTTCTATGTCCTTTTAACACATTAACCCTCTTTGGTTTTCAAGGTTTTCATTTCCCAAAGTTAATAATTTCTACACTTAGTCCAAGATCTCCTCCCACTCATCTTTCTTAATCTTAATTTGATAAGGCACACACCTAGTGGAGTATTGTAATAATTTTTTATTCCATTAATAGTCTCCACTTTAGTTAAAGGGGAACATGAGCATTAGTCCAAAATCAATAAATAATGGAAAGATTTAAAATATTTTTTCATGATTTGTCCATTATAAGGTGATGGTTCTTAATGCATGCCCAAGACCAAACTTTAAGTATTCTTACACTAAGGTTAAGATGAAAACCCAAATGAAAAACAATATCAAGATTGACATAATATACATAATATTCTATATAACATATGGTCATTACTTATTTATTTCTTTACTTACATAACCATGATGATAAATACCTCTTCCTCAATGTCTTCTAGTTAACCCTTTCACCAATAATCATCGTTGAAGCCCTAGCCTCACACAATAACAAAAACCCATCTTATGATATCTATTGCACTTGATAATAGTGACATGATATGCAACTATAGTAGTATCCCTATAATGAGTTGTTATTAACCACATCTTATTATTTCATCATCCAAAAATAGGAATTTTTTTAAATGAATCAAAATTGGACTTTATTCCATATTCACTGGACTAGGAAGGAGGTCATCTCTATAAAGTTTCCTTGCCTATAACAAAATGTGATCCACTACTGATTGATATAAAATACACCTATTATAAGGATTGGAAAGAATGAGGAAGGAAACATACTTCATTTATCATGAATTGAAACATATGGTACGATAACAACATCATAAATCCATATTATTAATTCCCCTAAGGATTCTTCCAAATAACACTAGCCATTAAAATCAATTATGCACTTCCCATTTACTAAAATCCACATGGTTCGATGGGGGAAGAGAGATAAATAAGGTCGTTATGACCAACTACCACCAAAAACATTTCTCCCATCATGTCAAGGGTCATAAACAATCTTGGAACAATGAGGTATCAAGAGGCATAATTGGCAAACTTCAACAGCAATGAAATGATAAGGAATTTAAGCATATAAAAAAGGTTATACATGCAAATTATCATGTTAATATGTTAAAATAGATAAATCCATGGTAATATAGTAACTACACATCATTAGTTATGTTTTATAGTTTTTAACACCAACCAGTGCCTTTATTATCTTACAAGCCAATATGGAATGTGAAAATTTTCCTACTAATGATAAGGGTTTGGTAATATAAAAATATTTTTTTCTAAACCCTTTGAACTACATAAGACCAAATACAATAGGTAACACTCGTAAGGTAAAGGGATGTTGATAAACTTGAACTAAAATTTAGGAAACATCCAATGCCAATGAAATCCCTTCAACTAGGGAGGTTTGAGGGAGAGAGATTAGTGATAGCACTAGGTTTTCTTTCATTGCATGGAGGAACTAGAAGAAAGAAAAATATATCAAGGTGTTTCTTAGAATTTTTAACAACATCCTCATCTTCCTAAAGAGTAAAGAAGGAGTCATTAGTGAAGTCCCCATAGATCAATTGATGGCGTGAATTAGGGAGAGAAGTACCCTTTATTAGACCCTTGAAAGCATATTCAACCAACACATAGCTAGAACCTTTAGCATCCAAAACATAAAAATGAGGAGATAAAAGTAAAACCTACTTGATAGAGTTATGAAGATCAAAATGACAAGATTGGGCACTATTTAAGCATAAAATTTAGATTATGGAATCTAGGTATAAATGGGTAGAGATAGACTATGTTACAAGGATGATAAACTATTTCTATAGAAGGTCAATTACTTTGCAAACTCTGATAAATAATATTTTGGATTTATACACTAGGATATGATAAAAATAAAAAGTACAACTACATTATATTTCATAATGATAATGGAAATAAGACTCTTATCTAGTTATGATACTAATACATATCTAATATGAAATAGGTTGAGAATGGACTAGATTAGTGCCCTATGTTAGTTGTTTGTTTATGAAAATTTTAATTCTATAGACTCAAAAACTTGCATCAACCTAGGATGATTACATCGATGCTTCTGTATAACCTAGATGCAATTTTCTAGTATAAAATATCTATTGGATCTGGATGTGACCACTTAAGATATTTTGGGTTATGTGTCACCTTTACTTTAGTGTTCTTAGATCTATATCATGGAATATTGCTCCTTATCAAATAGTAAAACCTTAGTTCTTCATCTTTATAGTGGTTATGGGAAAAATGGATTGATGGGCACATGGTTTCAAGATAACCCCAATGACCCTTTTATAATTGGGTGCTCCTACATAACCACTATTTCAAAGAAGGCCTCAAAATCATGTAGTTATCCCCTACGTGTGGGCTTGTGTACATAAGGATGCAATGTGTTATAAGAAAATACAATAGTGACCTAGCTTGTAACTTAGAAAATATGGTTCTCAGGTTTCTCATTTAGTACTTAATACATGTAGATATGTTTTCCCTTTGATTAATATGGAAATAGGGGAAACTAGAGAAGCTTTGCTCAATTGAATGCTTGATTGAATGTTTTTGGTAAGTTGCCTTATGAGTTATTAGGTATTTACTAGGTCTATGCTAGGTGTGGAATGAATGAGGGATGATCATATATATATATATATATATATATATATATATATATATATATATATATATATATATATATATATATATATATATATATATATATATATATATCATGTTAAATCACATAGGCTAACCATAGGGATACACTTTATTTAAAAATTGGATGACTTTTAGGGAACTAGACACTTACTTTGGGATATGACACTTGCATCAACATATGTGTCTAACTCAGATGCAAGTGTCAAGGTAGCTAAAAAATAGGCACAAATCTAAAATTTGCAAAGACATAAGATAAATAGTTTTATAGCATTCTACGTGTAACAAAAGGTTTGAGTTATGAAAATAACATTGGTTTTACTAATAAATAAGCAATAGATATAGAGAGATAGTGTATGCACACCTTTTTATAGTTGAAAAGATATAGAACTAAGAAAAACATCCAAGGTCTATATTTTCCAAGTGTACAAGAATGAGGTGTTATATAATTTAGAAATAGTGTCTAAATTTGCCTCCACCCCTAAATCTAGTAATGAAATTATTAGTTTAAATGAAAATAAATACATACCTAGGTGTGTATAACACACCTTACCTTTACGTGAGCCTAAATTGAGTACTTTGATGGTTATTTAACTTAAATAAATAACATTTATAGTGTATACTCAGTGCATATAATCTGAAATAAAAATCATTGAAATGATTTAAATTGAAATAGAGTAAGGTTCAAGAGTACACATGTGTATCAATGCAACCACCTTACCTTTTTTAATTTGATTTGAAAATATGTATCATTATGAAACATTATAGATAATATTAGGATAAATATAAAATCTATAAATTACATAAATTTAGAAACATTGGAGGGCTTGTGACCCCAACCTTGGAGAAAAGGTGAGTTTCCACTCAGTAGTTAAGATTAGCTCAAATGTGTAACCTGATCATACTTATAACTGGATGAGCATGAGTGAACCAAGTCAACACATGCTATAAATTATTGATGTTGAATGATATAGTCAAGTCTAACCTATAAACTTGTCAAGATTTAGTGATTTAATCACCTCAACCATACTAAAAGTGAACCAACTACTACAATAAAATATAGTCCGTAATAGTCAAACCTGATGAGCTAAAGTTTGTAGAGCTATTTTAAATTTGAAATCTAATTTGATTTTGGAATTTAGTGCCATTTACATAGTATATATACCTTATGTATGTATCATGATAAAACCTAGGTATGAAAATGGTACTAATGTATATAATTATTTCACAATTGTGTATCTAAATCATACAACTGTGAATTTTTAAACAATTTATTAACTATGTATGTGTGGATAATATGCTTTGAAAATATGTCCCCACTAAAATATGGAATTGAAAACTAGTGTAAGTGTGGATAACATGTTTCTAAAACATTCCTTCACTATATATTTGAAACTGAGAAATGGGATGAGGTGGAGAACATGTTTCCAAAACACGCATCCACTAAAATCTAAATCTATGAAGAATGTAAAAGCCATGCATCTATGGCATGACCTAATAATATGCCCCCTATTTTAAGGTGAGAAGAAGTAGTAATTTTTAGTTACCTTAACTCAAATTTATAATATAACCATTTAAACTTTTAATGTATCATGTAGCATATAGGATGGACATGTCTAGGTAGATATATCATTGAAGCATACAAAATGTGATCACATCAAGTCTTAAGATGCATAATATGTCATGGAAATTTTTAAATACTAACAGTACAAGTTATAAATGATATTTATGGATTATATATCACCTCAATATTATACACTTGGTGAACTCAGACCTTGGTTGTTTCTCTTAATTTTAGTCCTTTATCTCTTTTGTAAGTCTTGCATCTTCTCTATCTTGTGCCACATGGCCTATATATCTTAGTATGACTAGTCATACTAGTTTGATGACCCATAACTTATATCTTGCTTATAATTATTAAAATGTACTTATCTTCTAGCTTTGCAAGTTGTGAGCCTATACCTATTTTCTTGCTCCTTTAACACTAGTGTCTAGAATGGACACTAGTGTCAATGTTAGTAACTAGAATTGACATAAATATCTGGTGCCTTAAATTCATCTAATTTAAAAATGGAACGTATTCTAATGGTTGACCTATGTACTTTAATACAATTTAATTATCCAAAGGAATTGATAAAAATACAAGATCAACCTTTATTCATTCTTCATCTAGAAACACAAGAATAATACTAAGTATTCTTACCAAAGAGCATTCAATTGAATAAAGCTTCCATATTTACATACCAATCATAGATATAACACATATAAAGATTTTAAGTAATAAAGGAGTAGCCGAAGAGCTGGATTTTCTAAGTTACAAGCTAGGTCATTGTTGTACTTAATTTTCACATATTTCATGATTCACACACAAGCCAACACATAGGAGATAACTACATCAGTCTGGGACCTTCTTTAGAGTATTGGCTATGTAGGAAATGCTCATTGATAGAGGGTTCTTTGGGATTAGCTCAACACCATGTGACTACTAACCCATTTTTATTGAGGTCATCATGAAGATGAAGAAATAGGGTTTTGAAAATTCATGAGGAGTGACAGTCCATGAAGATATGAATACACTAGAGTGAAGGTGAATTCAAACCTAGAAGCAACTAAGTGGTCCCATCCTTTTATAACATGTATTCCATATAGGAAATTTGCATATGATGATGTCAGTGTCTAAAGCTCTAGAAGTGTTAGATCCATAATCTAATGACTATTCTAGATTATCCTTCCAACCTTATTTTTACATGTTTCATATCTAGCACTGTGTTAGTATCATAACCAACTCAGTATATTACTTCTTTGTTATTTCCATGCATAAATTAATTTTACTTTATATATTTATCTTATTCTCAACATAATAAATTTAGTGTATGTTTATATCTAAGTTTATCATTTAATGGCATGTTTTACATATAATTATTAACCTTGTGCATTGTCATTTATATATTCTTAACCCTGTTAACACCAAGTTAGGATTCCTACATCTCATTTTAGACTTAAAAATTTGGTGAACTAGATATTTAAACATCACACCCTAGGATAAATTATGATTTTTTAGGTTTTTATTGATTGTTATACTTTGTTGAAAATTTTAAAATTTTCATTTGTGAAGCAATGGAAAATGTTAGTATAAAAACCTGATTCTAAATGGAAGATAAAGAAACATTGATTACTCATCTCGATAATAATAAGAACTTAATGAATGATTTTTTTTCTATTATAAGAGATGAAATAAGTAAAGAAGATAAAACTAAGGTTGCCTCAGCTAGTGATGGTGAATCCTTAGAAGGTACTATAACTAAGTCCACACTCATAAATACACCTACATCTAGTGGGGGCATGGGTTGTGTGTTTAAACCTTTATTTATTGAAATAATTATTGATATATCTATCATTAAATTAACAATTGTTTTAACATAAATACTAATTTCAATGCCTATTATTATTCAATAAAAAAATAGATCTACTTTGGTGACTACTCAACTTGTTAATCTAAATCCCACTGGGTCTACAGTTCAAATACTCCAAGCATTAAAGACTTTGGAGGAAAAGGTTACAAAAATTAAATAAAATACTTTGAAATATCCTCATTATATTGATTTTCAAGATGTATTGCATAAATCTCTTGCACTTGAAACATCTTTGCACCCTTCGTCGACTGGTTTTATTACACATAAGTTTCCATTTTATGATGTCAAGGGTGATTAGAAACAACATCTTTGATATTTTTATGTGGCATGCCTTGATTATGATTCTAATGATAAAATTTTGACGAAATTATTTCCAAGAAACCTCAAAGGATCTGCTTTAAGTTGGTTTTATGATTTACCTTTCCAATCTGTGAAAGCATTCAAACCTCTTGCAAACTAGTGTTATAATTTTCCATTAATATTTTTAAAAAGGTTTCCTATGCTCAAATTGCCAAAATCAAACAAGGAACCACTGAACCTATCAATAAATATGTCTTGAGATATAAGACAATGATAGCTAAAAAGACCAATCCTATGGTAGATAAAGAATTTTAAGACATATTCAATCAATTTTTTATTGTTCCTTTACATGTGTGCATTATTTTTAATAAGTTCAAATATTTCAATGACTTATATGATGTTATATGGGACTATGGACTGAAGCTTATTTCATTTAATAATCTCAAGTATGCAACAAACACACTAGTTACATCTACATCTAGTACCAAATTTAAAATCAAACCAAGTTATAAGGTAAAACCTCTCAAGCCTAAAAAGGATATAAAAACCATAGTTCACATAGATTCATAATAGCCTAATCATCTTGTCCTATCTAATGAACCAAGGAGATAAATTAAATGTTTACCTAAGTCCCAAGCTCCATTAATCCTATAGTTACCAGAGTGTTAGCTTAAATCTCTCCCTCATCCTATCAAAGTTTATATGAGTTGACCTCTACCCAGAGGATATGATGTGAATTATTATTATGATTATCATTAGGGACCAATGCATTCTATAAGTAGAAGTTTTACCTTAATCACAAGATCCAAGATCTTATTGATGACTAAAATATTACATTTGAGGATCCTCTAAAAAAATTAGGCTTACAACTTGGTGATCACCATAACTATAAAATATTTCACAATCCTTTATAAGACCATTCTAAAAGGAACTATAAGTGCAAATGGAATATAATACACATCATCCTCCATCACATTATGGGCACCCACTGGATGAGATTATTGGTACTTATATGTGACATATACCTCATATAGTTCAAAGACACTCTATTACTTTTGATGAAAATGAAATTAATTAAGGATGATGAAAGTGATATTCAATCTTTACTCATTTGAGTATACCTTGATAAACACACTATAGTTAGTGTTATGATTGATAATGGTGGAAGTGATAATGTTTGTGCCATGATGTTAATTACCCACTTTGGTTATACTCATAATGGTTTAAATCCTTATACTAGATCATTTAGAGCATTTGGTGGGTTCTAAAAAAATGTTCTTGGTGAGATTAACCTACCTTTACAAGTTAGCCCCACATAAGTGGTTACTACCTTATCAATTATACCATCCATTAACATATTTGATATATTATCGAGAAGACCTTGGATCCATACATTTTGAGTATTACCTTCTATAGTGCATGGGTGTGTTAAATATAATCATGTTAATTAGGCTGTCATAGTTTCTAGAATTTCATATGAGCATCTTCTTGAATAAGAGAAGCTTATACCCAAATATTTAAATACTAATCCTACTAAGGCTCATTCACCACAAAGGGATAAACAACATGTAATCTCCTTTACTAAGTGGATAGTACTTGAGAGACCATTACATCAGAGACATACAATGGATTATATAGAATCCACATCTACTACATACCATGTTCAACTATTTAGAGCACTTAAACATGCTTCTACTATTGATATTCTAATGAAATCATAAAGAACTCAATATTGGGTTCCATGAACCCCTACTCTTATTAATCCAACTACTACTTCATGACCACATATTCCTATTTTAAATACATTGATCATCACTGATACTGCTATGGCAAATATTGAACCTATAAGTGTTTCTCAGTAACATCACAAGATTATTATACTAGGTTCATAGTGGAGCTATATATATGACCATCCATTAGATGACATCATAAGATGATGTTTACTCTTAAAATATTCCAAAAATACCAAAAAAATCAAAAACATTTTAGCACCGACATGTTCTATCAGTTACTTGTAATCTGTGTGTTAGTTTTATGTTGATGGATGGCATACTCAATTACTTTTACATACACACATATGTGTCACAGTTCTACTTAAGTGTGATACATGTATACATAGATACATGATTTATTCATGTTTCAGATGTTGGACTTTCCCTTTGTTCATGTCATGAGGATGTTGGGAGCATCCACCTTATTTGATAACACTACATTTAACTTATATCATTCTATGGTCACTTTACATTATCATGTTTTGGGCTCATATATGTACTTACACATGCCTTTATCCATGATTATATCTTATACATGGTACTTGATATGATATAAACTTGGCATTTATTTCCTAACACATTCGACACATGGACTACTATAACATGTTTATGCTAATTACTTATGCTTTAATTTATGCACTTCCTTAAGTGTCTTACCTGTCTTTCTTGTTTGAGCATTTACTTGCAATACTTGTGCCTATACATGCTTTCATTGACATTTTCATATGTCATTATTTGTTGTATGGACATTTTAATATGTCATCATTGATTTTATGAATAGTTTACTAAGTCATGTCACTTTGATTGTGTATAATTTGAACATGCCCCTTATTTATGGTCACCTTGGATAATTGCCTTTTGACTTGATTTTGAGTTCTCTTGTGTGTGTGTACTTGTTTGCTTATTGAGATTATACTATTACTATCTAGACATTTCCACAATCCTTATAATGCATCTTAAGCCTTCATGTGATCACATTAGTTCTATAATCTTAAATGCTATATCTACCTAGACATGTTCCTTTTATATGTTACTTGGTTACAATCATCGATTATATCTTTGTATTATCCTTTTGAGGTGAGTTAACTACCAATTCCTATCTTTGAATTACCTTAAAGGGGGACATATTAGTGGGTGCATGTCATAAAGCCATGTTATCCACACTAGGGATAGTGTTTAGATTCAGTGGGCACATATCATATGGATATGGCTTCCACACATTCACAATTTTTCTATTCATTGGGGGCATGATTTGGAAGAATGTGCTCAACACCTATTCAATATTCAACATCTCTAGATTACAATGGGGGCATGTTCTAGAAACATGTTCTCCACATTAGTACTTAAATTGGTTTTAAGATTTCACCATAAGGGCATGCTTTAAAATTATGTTATCTACACTTACAAAAAAAAATTGAATTGTCCAAAGAACACATTTATATTATTCAAATTCATAGTTATGGTGGAATTATATACATTGGTACTATTTTTATACACAATTTTAGTATGAGACATATCTAAGGTGAATATGCTAAGCAATGTGCACCTGATATTATAAAATCAGAATCAGTTTCATATTTAAAAATATTCTCAAGGACTATCACCACCCACCAGTTGGAATTTTATGAAAAATATTGAGCCAATATATTATAGTAGTTAGTTCATATTTTTATATGGTTTAGGTGATCAAATAATGCAATCTTGCCAAGTTTTCAAGTTAGACTTGATAGTATCATCTAGCCTTACAAATTTGATAGTGTGGGTGACTTGGTTCACTCACACTCACTAGATTATTAGTATAATTGGTTTGCATAGTTGAGATAATCTCAACTTCTAGGTGTCAAGTCACTTTTGATCCAAGATTTGGGGCATGTTCCTTATAATATCTCTCTCAATCTCCTTGGATATATGCACTCTCAATATTTATCTATATTTATCCTAATCTTAGTTTCAGAGATTTATAATGATAAATCTTTTTAAAATCAACTTACCAATAGAAAAGGCACTTACATCAACACACATGTGTAATCATAAACCTTGGTTTTTAAATTTAAATCTATTTCAACTACCTTCAATCCCATATTATATGCACTAATTATATATTGTAACATGTTCTTGGTTATAGGTCAATCACTATCAAAACACTCAAGTTGGAAACATGTAAAGATAAGGTGTGGCCTACACACCCAAATACACATTAATTTCTTTTAAAATAGTAATTAAAATATTAAATTAAAGGGGGGAATGTAGATGATATTTATGGTTATATATAACCTCATTCTTGTACACTTGGAAAAATTAAATGTTGGTTGTTCCTTCCAATTCTGGACCTTTCCCACTTTTATAAGTCTTGTATCTCTTCTATTTTATACCATTTATATTATATTTCTTAGTCTTACCAATCATATGTTGATGACCTAGGCCTTCTATCTTTCTTATAATGCTTATAATGTACTTATCTTCCATCTTTACAAGTTCTAAGCCTATACCTACTTTCGTTCTCCCTAGACACTAGCGTCCTGAGCTGACACAAGTATTCAGTGTCCTAAAGTCATCTAGTTTTTAAATGAAATATATCATAACAATAATCCTAAGTGATTTAATGTGAATTATTTATCCAATGGATTGATATAAATACAAGATCAACCCTCATTCATTCCTCACCTAGAAATATAAGAATAATACCAATATATTCTTACCAAAGAGCATTCAATTGAATAAAGCTTCCATATTTCCATACTAATCATAGGTAAAATGCATCTATAGATCATAATTACTAAAGAAACAACCCAAGATCCTAATTTTCCAAGTTAAAAGCTAGGTCACTATTATACTTACTTTGCACATATAACATGATTTTCATGCAAGCCAACATGTAGGGGAGAACTACATTAGTCATAGGTGGTCTTCAGATTATTGGATATATATATGTATTACTCACTGACATAGGGGTCTTTTGGGACATCCTGACACCATGTGCCCACTAATCTAGTTTTCCATGAGGTCATCATGAAGATAAAGAACTAGGTTTTTTGAAAATCCATGAGGAGCAATAATCTATGACCCATTTATTAATGCACCATAGTGAAGATGAATTCAAACCCAAATGCACCATAGTGAAGATGAATTCAAACCCAAAATCATATAAGTGGTTGCATAATTTTATAATAAGTACTCTATACATGACACTTAAATCAAACCCAAACAATTGCATTAATGTAACCATCACAAGTTGATGTTAGTGTCTAGAGCTCTAGAAGATTTAGATCCATAATCTGATGATTGTTTCAAAATCTCCTTCTAGCACGTTCAATATCAAACACTATTTTAGAATTTGAACTAGTTATGTATATTAATTCTTTGTCATTTATATGCATATCTTATTTTTACTTTCTATATTTAGCTTATTCTCAGCATGGAAAATTTAGTGTATGTTAATATCCAACTTTAACATTTAATTGGTCTATTATAGATCTAATTATCACCCTTGTGCATAGTCATTTCTATATTATTAACCATATTAACACTAATTTAGGATTTCTCAATCCAATTTAGGATTAAACACAAGCTCATGATGAAATCAAGAACACATAAAAGCACTCAAAATCAAATGAAAAGAGAATGGTCCAAGGAGACATTAAATAATGAGCATGTTAAAATGTTGTAAGATTGAAGGGACGTGACTTAGTCAAATGTCTGTAAAATAAATAAATTACATATTTTAATGTCAATAAAAGAAGAAATAACATATTCAAATGTTAAAGAAGCAAATAAAGGCATGAGGGTCTCAAACAATGGAGCATATTTAAATTCTCCATAAGTAAGACAAAACACTTAAGAATGGACATAATGAAAAAACATGGTACATAAGCAACCAACATAAACATATCATACTAATTCTTGGATATATGTGTTATAAAAAAATTTAAGTACATGACATGAAATTCCACTACAGAAGATATAATCATGAATAAAGGCATGCATAAGTACATAAACTCAAAAATGATAATATAAAGTTATCATAAAATAATATAAATTTCAATGCAGTGGATTGCACTCTCTAAAGGGAGGCTCAAATATCTTCCTCCATGTGGCACAATGGAGACATTCCTCTTGTTATGGATTGCAAAATATGTTCTCTACCAGACCTTTCTAATGAAAAAGCCAAGTGTTTTGTCATTTTACTTAGTCTAGTGCAAATTGGGTTTGTGCAGGTGAATTACGTGTCTACTTTTATAAGTAGAAGTGATTAAAGGACCTAAAATGGTCTAAAGTAGTTCACAAAAGGCAATGGATTTCCTTCAGAGGGAATTTTGATGGCTTGAAGGACATTTACAAAAGGTCTGAAGGGTAAGTACCCTTATAGAGGGCACCTTGGGAAAGGTGAATACCATTTTAGAAAGCCCAAAGGGTACTTTTGGATGAAATAAACCCTTACAGAGGGTAACCAACTGAAGGAGACAAATTACAAATTCTTGAAGGGCACATGCCCTTTAGGAAAATAAGTAATCAAAAGAAAGAATTTCTTCAGACAAAATGTCTGAATGAATCCTTTGGACATTCTATTCAAAGGAAAGCATGACAAAAGGCATGATAAGTCAAACAGCATGAAAATAAAAGGCCAAGGCAAAGGAGAAGTCAAAGGAAGGAAATAAAACATGGGCAAAGACAAAGTAAATAAGACAAAATAAGGAATAGTTTGAGCTACTGATAATGATAAAGGACATAATCAATGACCACTTAGACTAAGACAAGTGGCATGGATGACTCAATAAGGAGAATTAATATATCTAGTTAAATATATCTACCAAAAACAAATAAAATAGATTCGTTTTTGAACTATAGAGGAGATCAACTTGTGTTTTCACACTTTGCCATTAATGCACAACCATTTATACCTAGTATTGAAGAGAGCATGGTCTAATCAACATAACTTGGGGATGTCTTTGTTAGTTTCTAGATGGATTATCCCATGCTTTTGCAGGCCTAAGATAATAAGGGTAGTGACTTGGACATCTACAACATGGCTCTCCCATATGAAATTAGAAGAATACAATAGTAGTATGGGCTTGTGGTCTCTGTAGAAGTGTTTAACTTAGCATCGATTTCCATCCATTGATTTTTCAGCTATCAATTTCCAAGTTCTCTATATATTTGTAACCTTTCATTTGATAAAAAAATGATCTCAACTTGTATGGTGAAGCCCTGAAGGAATTTACCTTGAATCAAAAGAAACATTTTAACCTCCATTTGAGTTTGAAATTTTGCATATGTCTATGGTTTTATCTTATGTTAAGTCATTTCCTTTTCAAGATTTCATAAGTTTATGCCAACATATCTAGTGTATTGTGAGTTCTTCTCTTTCAAGTCAACAAGAAGTGTCCAGCTCAGAGTATAGGCACATGTGAACATGATGTCCATAGTGTGTCTTAGAATACCTCTGGTAGTTCTTCCTCCTTATATCTCCATAGGATCCTCTATTGAAACACTGATATAGGAAAGGTTCTCATTTTAATGAAGTGTATTCTTTCTTCTATTTGGTGTAAAGTGTATATCAAAGCTGAGTAGACCAACCATTTTGGTGCATCATTACATTAGTTTAGGTTTTGATTTTAGTATTTTTCTCCCTTTTCACCCCCCCCCCCCTCATTGTTAATAGTAATAAATATAGGGCCTAAAGGTACATCAAAGGGAGCTATCCCCTAATCTAGGGATTCATCCCTCACATTTTCAACCCACAACAAGAGGAATATCTCCATTGTGTTGCATGGAGGAAGAGATATGAGCCTCCCTTCAGAGGGTGCAATCCATTGCATCAACAATAACCTAGATGTATCATTATCAAAGAAGCAAATGATCAAATTTCCACATGACATGAGTAGATGGAAGGCCAAATATTAAAAAATGTAAGGATCATGTATATGTATATGCCTATGTCACAATCAAAATATGCATGAAACCCATGTGTATATAAAAATAAATGATATGTTATCCACTAACATGAAAGTAATAATATATATGCCAAGGAGATACTATAACATATAAATGTTGAAAAAAGTTTTGGATTTTTGTAATTTTTTTGGTAGATATGTATATGTGTATGCATGTGTTGTCATATCCATGCCCAATCAACAAGTGTCAATCATTTGTGTGAACCCAAGTTGCCTGTTATGATGGCTGACATTGACGAATTATAAAATATGCCTAATTAGTTATGTTTCTAACATGGGGTAACTTGGGGTTGAATGCAAATTGGATATTATTGGTTTTGTATTCTTGTTAAAAGTCCCATTTGGGATATTATTTCCTAGCAACAAACTACTTGGTTGATCTGTGCTTGTCTTGAAAGGTCATAATCTAACCTTATGTGTTCATACTTGTCATAGGTTGTGATAAGAAATAAGCATTATTATTTAAACCTTGTCTTTAGACCTATAACCAATTTGGATACTTATATTTGACTGGTTATACCATTCTACATTTTCCCATCATTGGTAATATTACAAGTGTTAAGGTACATTGGGTTGATGGTTATGACTTAACATGATCCTAAAACCTCAAGATTTCAAGAATGAGTTGTTGCATTCAAATTATGGACTAAAGGTTAATTCCTTAAAAATAATAAAATATTTATTTTGGTAATTGTTTTGTTATTATAAATCAATTAAGATCAGATTGAATAAAGGGGAATTATGGTGGAAATGGATTATTATTAATTAAAATTCAATTTTTATACTAAAATAATTATTATTTGGTTGACTTGTTAACCTAAGATCCTTATGGGTAGTTCTACAGGGTTGCATTATGCCTTTTTCCTTGACATTGTCTTCACACAGCTATGCGAGTATGGAGCCACTTGGGAGGGGATATTGATGATGTCCATGCAAAAAGAGGGATTTGATGGTAGCCAAGAGTATGATCTTCTTTCAAGTATTTTTCCCCTTTGCTATGAATTTTTTCATTTCAATTTGAAAGGCATTATGGTAATTTTTTGAGTTTTTTGATATAATATGGACTCATATGAATATACATGTATGCAAATTTAACATTTGGAAAAGTAATTTCCTTTCATTTTATTGTATATTTTATTATTGAATGACATTTGGGTTTTTTGTTCGATTCAGGGTTTTGGTTATTCCCAAATTGACTATATCAATTCAATACTTTTTATTTTTGTATATGGGTTATTAATTATGGAAGATTTGTATTACCAAGCCATTTTGGGTTTTTGGTTTGAATAATGTGTCTAAAATCTCTCTATTCAAAACAAAAATCATTTAAAACTCCTTCCATCTGGAGTGTGGTCAGATTTGATTGTTATTGTTTCTTATTTTTAGCTTGGTTTTTGGTGTTAAACATGAGCACAACTTTTGGTGTTGGCCTTTCTTGTGGGACCAACTATTTTGGGTTTTTTGGTATGAGCATAGGGATGCAACATTTATTATTATAGCTTCCTTATAGATCTATGTATATATTTTAGGTTATTATTTCATTGTGATCTTTTACTTGATGGTGGTGTTTTGGGTCAAATGGCATTTGGGTTTTATACCCTAACAAAACTCTTTCACCATTTGGGTGATGTTTTGGGATGGTTGACATTATTTTGTTTATTTATATTTTGACCCAATGGAAAGGGTTTTTACCTTAACTAGTTTTATTTTATACCAAGTGTTTTGGCATTTTGGTTGAGTCATTTAGTTATTTGGTGTTAAAATCTTGCATGTAAAATTCTAAAAAAAATGACCTAGTTGTTTGGGGGGTCATTTATAGTAATTTCTTCACTTTTTAAATGCTTATTAAATTATTTCACTGGATATTCCTAATAATATGGTATAAGGATAAGATGTTTATTTGTTTAGTGATATTATTGTTACCTTATTAATTTGGTTTTGAGCTTAGTAATATCTCGCTATAGATTGTTAGGCGTATTTCCTATTTTGGTTATGAAATATAACCTATTACTCCATTCCTTGAACATTTGGGAAGTTTGTATGTTATGGTGCACCTTCTATGTTGATCAGGGGCATTAAAATAAATAACATGCTTTCATTTTTTGGTTTCTTGACTAATTTAGATTAACATCTATTGGTGAAGTTTTGGTGTTAATTTGATTTTTTTTACTCAATTGATAAAACATGTATAATTGGTTATAAAAAATGGGAATAAAATTTTTGAGGACACATGAAGGCTTTAATGGTGGTCTATAACATTATTCTTATAAATGTAGTATTTTATTATAGTGTTTTATGGATTGCATCTTCCTTGGTGAATTGGTGGTTCCCATTTATCACCATTTTAGAAATAGATGCATTCAAGGTTATACATTAATAAAAATGAAACCATGTCAAAATTAATTGGGTTGTTTCACTTATTGGGGTAATGTGAAAATGTAGGAATTTATTACTAAACTTCTTTGGATGGTTGTATCATGGTTTTGATACTTGAATTCTTGTGTAGAATGAATAGGTTGATTCAAGAGTATTATGCACATCAACTTACAGAATGCATATTGTTATTTTAAATAATAAAACTACATTCAATATTGATTCAAAGGTCTTTTGTTAACTTTGAATGGTCTTTGCAATGCCTAGGATACATGTTCCTAACATTATGTTATTTATCCTCTTTTAGATTGCATACTCCAAGGATTAAAATTGTTGGCAATTGGATAAGTATGAGTGACTTCTAAATTATGAGTTAGTTATGTGATTTTAATAGTATGCTAATGTGTGTGTGTGTGTGTGTGTATACACACACACACACACACACACACACACACACACACACACACACACACACACACACACACACACACACACACACATATATATATATGTATGTATATATGTATATATATATATATATAACACACATATATATATATACATATATATATATGTGTGTGTGTGTATATATATATACATATATACATACATATATATATATACATATATATATATACACATATACATATACATATGTATGTATGTATATACACACACACATATATACACACATATGTATATACATGTATATATATGTATATGTGTGTGTGTGTGTATATATAATATATATGTATATATATTTGTGTGTGTGTGTGTGTGTGTGTGTGTATATACATACATACATATATATAGATACACACACACACACACACACACACACACACACACACACACACACACACACACACACACACACACACACACACACACACACACACACACACACACGCACGCACACACACATATGTATGTATGTATGTATGTATGTATGTATGTATGTATGTATAGTTGTGCATGATCGTTACCTTCATGTACAAAAGTATTAAATTATACGATTGAGATTCCTTGAGGAATATAATGGGACTATTGCATTATAGAGAGCTCAAATGTTACCATATTATATGTTATATTTTGCCTTTGTTTCATATAGCACATGGATGTTCTAAATATTTCAAAAAAATATTACTCTTTGCTAATTTTAATGTCCCACTGTGGGGATTATCTTTTGGTCTGGGATTCAGTATTTAGTTGATGCAATGATTCACACAAAGTTTTCAATAAAGTATCACTTTACCTCACTAACCTTGTTGATGATGATTTATTGAGAATAATGGTATTCCATCTATAAAGGTAACTTATCTTGGAAGGTAACTATTTAGTTCATCTATGTTTTTATATTATTTAAAATTAATCTTGTTTGACCATATTACTTATTGGTAAGAGTATGAGTAAACACTAATTATTCTTGCATTGATTTAAGGTTATGACTCCTTATTATTTAGCTAAATTATATGATAAATAGGTAACATGATATGTTGTATTTGGATTATATTGTAAATCAATTTTGAGCTTATTGCTTGATAGTTTCCATACTACGATTTAAATTTATGGGGAAGAATGCATAGTATCGAAGAAAATCAAACATTTTAGCTAAAATCTAACTAATCTTTGAATTTTATTTTTGGTTCAAGAAAAAGGTACATAGGTCACATAATTTTGAAATAGACCATCATCCAAAGTTTATTTTTGTTTCAAGTAGTAGCCTTTTATGAACCTTATATATATATATATATATATATATATATATATATATATATATACACATACTTACTAGCTAAAATTAATTCTTTGTGAACTTATAAGGCACTAAATATAGAAGTGCCAAGAGTGTACAATCCTAAATCTTTTGGGAGTTCTTGGGGGTTTAATGTAATTATGAGGATATAGGTGGTGTTTTATGCCCCTATAGTTACTATTTGAAATGGATTTGTTGTTAAAAAATAAATTACCAATATTATTTATTATATTATTATGTGGGGCATGAGGATGATTGATTTCTTGTAGTCTTGTATCAAATTTTGGGCCTCTAGTTTAACAATTTACTTTTGATTTAGTATGATGTTGCCATGATAACATTTAGATGAACGTATAAAAGATGGTTTAATGGATAAATTTATTAATTTATAATTGCTTTAGCAATTCTAGTTTTTTTTAATGAGTGGTAGAATACAATGTAGGCTCTGCATATGTTTATTTTTATATAAAGAGATAGAATGTTTCTCTATCTTAAAAAGAGCAAAATTTCCTAAATGGTTTGCTCATACTATAGTTGGATTTATATATATGACATATATATTTATATGAATCTATTTGTTCATGTACGTAATAATTACTAGATTGATTTAAAGTTTAATCTTTGGGAATTTATTATAATATTTAAAGAGGTGTAATATGAGTAATTTTATTCATGCATTATCCAATTATCTCTATACATTAAATAGTTTATGGTTAAAATTTAATATGGTACGATTGCTTGAGGTAATTACATTGCATAATTTGAGGGCTATGAGGATAGAATGTTGGATAATTCCAAGAAATAAATTTAAGTGTTAAAGGAACAAAACTTCTAAATGAATATTTTGATGATTGGAATAGCATTGTGAGATGTATGTAATTTACCTTTATATCTTGCGAGGGATACCCTTAATGATAAGGGTGGTACCTTAATACTATAAATTATATGTATTTTAATCCTTAAGAGAATTTATTTTTCCATAATGTAAATTCACTCTCATGAATTAAGGATTAATTACTTATTGTAGTAAGAAGGATTCTTAAGGGAGATGAACTTGAATTTTTTTTTAGATAGATATGGGGTTTTGTGTGGCCCCTAACCATATAAAAAAAATTTACAAAAAATATCCATAGAGAAATATGGATAAAAATAGAGAACAATAAAGCCAACATAGAGGTAGGCCAGATAAAGACCAAAAAATACCAAATAATAATGGGGACTATAGTAACATTTTCGAAATAAAAAACCAACATAGTCCCATGTCTAACCATAAAAAAATAGATATCCAAAAACACCAAAGGACACAAAACTAAGCCTTTACATAGGGTGGCACCATATCATCCAGGTCTTCAACAAAGATAATTTTCTTGCCCTTAAATTCATTAGTAGGGACCTCACCAAAAACTGAGTACTTGTGTTCTTATGAAGATACTTTACAACCTCCCACAGAAGTAGTTTCTTTGTTATTATCAAGTTAGCCCTGTATTGCCTTTGAAACTACACTTTTTGGCTATTTCCTGAGCCATTAAGGAGTTACAATCAAGCCACATGTCACTAGTTTCAATAAATTTTTAACCACTTCCACCCATCACTATTATAAAGACTTCCCTGTATTGAGTTATTTTTGAAATTGGGATTGTTATCTACATCATGGGTGGTAATGTTAGAAAACATCCTTACAAAGAGTTTGAAGAACATGCCTTTTTCTAAAAATCTTCTACAGAGCTCAAAAGGAGCATAAAATGAGTTTTCAGAGTAGGAAAGGTTGACATTGGGACTGAGCTAGAGCCATCTAAGATAATGAATGGAAGTTTGGAGAGAGGACCCAGATCATGCTTGGCAATGTCATCCATTAGGCCAATGTAATATTTTGACTTTATAAAGAAGGACACCAAATTAGAAACCACCTTGATGTCATAAATCAATGCCATGAGATTTATAGCAAACAAGGTATCCACCTCTGAGTTGACATAAGTATGGATACACTACTCTAGATAATTAATTCATAACACTAGTGAGATAGACTCAAAAATATCCTTCATTGGCACCCAATTTTTTTTTTTAATCTTGCCCAAGAAATTCCCCCTTCAAACATCATCTCTTGAACTAAACTTTTGCCATATACAGTAGGAGTGGTGAGCATAATTACAGCCCCACAGTCCATGATAAAGCCAATAACACCCATATAAGACATGCCACCAACCAGGTGAAGATCTATGTGGGTATCCATGGGAGAACAATAAACACCATTCATCATGAGGAAAATATGTTAGATCAAGGCCATTAAAAACAATCAAAAGACATCATGAAAATATCTTAAGGCATATATGTCATAGTCTTAACATCATGTGAACTAATAAATAGGCATCTTTTGTATTTATGGAAAAGTCATATTGATAAGAGTAATCATTGTGGGAGATTATGGTGAAATATTTAGTAGAAAATTTTACCCATCCACTAAAACTACTAATAGACAATGCAATAACTCCACAAGATTGTCAATAAGCCATATCTTCCCATTTTTATAATTATTTTTTTATATTTTAATAAAAACCAATACAAAAAAGAATGATGATAAAAATTAGCATCCCAAATCAATAGATATAAGAAATGGGAAATCCTCCCAGTTTTTTAGCAAATTATCCACTCAGCTCATATCAACTTGATCGATGCCATAATTATCTAGGATGCTAGTTGTAGCAGTAGCTTCATGGTAGTAGTGATTAGATTGTATGGAATCAAAGAGAACCAATATATCCCAAACACTCAACAAAATGTTTTATATCTTTCAAGAAGTATCATCCCTTTTTTGGAAAGTATAAATGATAACCTACAAGTCCCCTTTGATGATGAACTTAACAATATTGCATTAGATTGCAAGTTCAATCCCATTAACAAGTGTCTACATCTCTACTTCATTGTTGGTGATGTCTAGATGTTTTTTAGACATTTTTATAATCAAATATTCACTATAATCATGGATAACATAGCTAGCCTTTGAAGCCCCTAGATTTCATCTAGAAGCCCCATCAAAATTTAACTTAAACCACCCTACTAGTGGAGGAATCCAAGAGCACTTACTCTTTATTGATTTTTATTCTATCAACTATTGTTGACCCATTCAGGAAGATGAATTTGGAAATTTTAATGGTTCACATATTTCATAATATTTAAGGATTAATGATTATATTATACCCTACTCTATCTTCTAAGTTAATTTTACAACTTGGAAAATAAGGCCAAGATAATTATTTCATAAAGGATTGTGAAACTAGGTATGTTAATATTTTTGGCATTGAATAAATAACTAATCTATGAATTTGAAGTTGATCTAAATTTTCACCTTAGAGATGAATTTAATATTGAAGGGAAATAAAGGACCCAAACTATAGTTGAAATAGAATGGCTTAATGGATAATTTAGTCTTGGGACATTGTGTTGGATTTAGCTATTGTCATTTTGATTCACCATTCTTAAGGTTCATAATAAATAGGAATATTCTTATCATGTCTCTATTTTAGAAGCTTTACCTTTCATTTTAAATATATTGGTAAATGGAACTTTGTTTTAAACAAAATGTGGGTTGGTTTGGGTTCATTTCATTTGGTATCAGATCTTGTGCTCTGAGGATTTTATGTAAATGTTGATCAACTACGAAATGTTTGGTACATATTGTAGTTGAATTATGTTTTACTAATAAAAAATTAATTACCCAATTATATGGGAACTATTTTGATATTAAAATATAAATTACTGGATGGCATTAGCTCACCTTAGAATCATTTAATCTTTTAAATATTCCCTAACCATAATATGTTGATCGTCATGGCCTTGGATGAAGTCAGCCCTATCCAAAGTTGGGTTACGTTGAGGTAGATTTCACTTGACCTCTAATTGACCTATATGGGTAGGTCAATAGGAGTCAACATGATAAAATTCCACTATTATAATTAATGTGAATACTCAGTGTTTTTGATGTTTTGCATAAGTAGGCCATCATATTATGCTTAGGACAATAAGCCATTGAAAGGACTAAGGGTGTGACCTTAGCCTAGAAGGTTGATTAAGGAGAGAGCAGTTGATATACATGGGTAAATCAATTGGTTTCATAATATTCACTATTAAAAAACAAATTTGAGGTTTTGAATGCTAGGCATGAATGCTTGTTGATTACAATTTCTAGTCGATTGGATATGCAATAGTAGGCTCCACTATGCATGCGTATATTACATATACTATTTAGTATCATACAATGAATGGTGGGTGAAATCATTATTTTATCTAGTAGAATGAATGTTGCATCCTATTGAACACATTAAAGTGCCTATGATTTTAGTGGTACTCATGATTTTTATGGGCATGATTCCCAAGGAAATTTTACTAACATTAAATTATAGAATACTAGTGAAGTCTTGAATTATGAATTAAATAATTTAGTCTGATTTATAATCAGCTTGTGTGATTCAAAAATTGAAAGCTTTTGTTGAAACATAATTGAATAAACAAGAACAACACAATTCAAATAATGCTATCTCTGAGAAGAGATGTCTTATTGATCAAATTTACAGACCCAAACATATGCCTATCTCTAAGAAGAGATGTCTGATTTCCATTTCGGGTTACATATTCATTTATACATGTTTTTACGGTGTGGGGAGGATGTGTAATGTCACCAATATCAAGGGAAATTAATTGGTTTAACTTCCATGATTTACAACAATACATAATTCAAGGAATTACTAGTTTTAGAAACTTACTATTTTTAGACTGCACTACTAAAATTGAAATTTGGGGCACTTCCATTGGGTTTTATGGGGTTAAAATTCATAGAGAAGAGATACATGCCATCTCAATATGTTCCCCTCAATATTATCTTTCCAATGGTTCAAATGGCGAGTCAATTGGAGCTACGGTGCAAAAGTTATGGCTCCCGAAAGTTCCATCATCAATTGGGGTGGACCCATCACCCGAATTGTTTCATGAATTATTGCCCAGATCACTGTGATCAATTGGGATGATTGTTATTGTATCATGAATTATTTACAAGGTAAACCCTTGGAAAAGAGTAGTTAATAATTGATTTCATGCCACAATATTTTCCAAAACAAAATAGCTATGGCAAGTGGTTTCATGAAATTCTTATGATGTATGCCTCAAGTTGAGTAGAATATCTCAATGGGCATAATCTGCTCATGGTTGAACAAGGTTATTCCAAGGTAAATATGTCCTTTGAAGGTGTGAAATTAGTCCTTGGTAAAGGTAACAATAATTTTTTTCATGTAAATAGTTGTTTATGTTAGTAGTTGTAGGTCCTTACATGGCTTATGTGTCATTATAAATGACTGGTAATAGTTATACATATTTTAGAAGTCATATGATTAGTGCTTGGGGATCACTATTCGGTCTAAAGTGGTGGAATTTTAATCAAGACCAATAAGGTTTTACTTGATAAAACATTGTTATGGTTTGTTGATTGTGACCACCATGTAACTTGAAAGTGAATAATTGTTAGGTCCTACAATATTGAGGTTCTAGAATTTATGAATTTTAAATGAAATTAATAATTGTGGGAAACTATAGTTTACATGGTTATAATATGACTTTCACCCTAATCCTTGGTTTTGTACACCCTTCCTAAGGCCATGTTTCATAGAAAAATAAACATTAATCAACCATTGGCTTGTTTGGGTAGGATAATTAGGGGATTGATGATAAAAGCTTGTTGTTGGAAACAAAAGGATGAATGTATAGAGTCTAATGATGGCTTGTTTAGACAATCCCTCATATAATACTTGAAGTATGACATCCTTGGGAAGATCAAGGGTGTGACTCAAGTTTTAAGGATAAGTGGGGGACCATGAACGAGGTTGAATTGCTTGGGAAAATTAGAAAGTTTTGGGGATATTTTATTGATAAAAGGTAATGTGAGCCATCTAATCCATGATGTTTGAAAATTATTCATAAATATTTTAATCTCATGGATATTGATGGAATCTGAATATAGGATAGACCAATGAGATTCACAAGTGCTTATACTTCAACTATAAGTATGTTAAAATTTTAGAATGTGGAAATACCCTTGGTAATAAATTACCAAGCCATCTAAATTAAACATTTGTACCCTAGTCTATGTGATTTACTCTTTTTTGTAAAATGTTGCATCCTTGGTGATTATATTAAACCATGTAAACTTGTAACTTCTCTATGATACATGAATGTAGTTAACTATGTGGTCTTCCATATTTATTCCCTAGTATCAACATTATTATATGAGCACTTTATTTATATAATTATATGTTGTTAACCATATAACATGTGAATGGTGATAAATCAAATTTTTAAGGTAAATATGACTTCTAAAATTAACCCTACCAACTAAAATTGCCAAGGTGTAGTTTTATAATGTATTATGTAACCATTTATCATTGCACTAGTCATGTGTATCAATGCCAGTGTGAGGTTGAGTGTGAGGAAGTACTATATCTACATTAAGATAATACAAACACCAATCCTAGACCTAAGTTGATGTTGCAAAAAGTGGATATGTGTAAGTTTGATGGTAGTGATCCACTCAACTAACTCACTCAAACTGAAAATTTATTTGATCTACATCAGACTCCATGTTCTCAAAAATTGGTTATGGCCTCTTTGTATCTGTAACTTGAGTCATTCATTAGGTATGATTATTTGTGTGCTCAAAATGAAGTGAATGGTGTCCCAATTTCATGGTCAATATTTTTTGATAAGTTGTAGCTCCACTATCCCAACAATATCTATGAAAACTACTTCAATCAACTAGCCAAGTTATATCATACAAGGACTGTCAAGGACTACATTCATCAATTTCAAAATCTCTCCTTACGTGTGGTGGACATCATTGAGTAAAATTTAATTGACCTATTTTTTGGAGGCCTTAAATATAGCATCCAATTAGAGGTTAATATGTTTCATCATAGTATTATATTTGAGTCCACATCAAGGGCATGCATGGCTAAGGAAAAAGAATGTATCAAATGAAAACTTTTCACCAATATCCATGAACCCACCTTCCTAGCACCATCATTTTCATAGCCTATTAGATTTATACCTTAGGAATTGGAAGAAAAGAATGCAAAATATTTTCTTTTTGGATGCAATAGCAAATGGAAAAAAAAAACATCAATGTAATGAAAATAAGTTATTTTACATTGATGACGCCAATGAGGAGAAAAAAGATGAGAAGGCTTCACGGGCATGTTTGGAAGAACCTAAAGATGAGTCTAAAGATTCTCAACCTATTATTTCCTATCATGCACTTTTACGCATTAGTACTCCTAAAAATCTTAAGGTAGTTGGTTCTAGAAGAAACAAAAGGTGATTATGTTAATTGACTCTGGGAATAGACATAATTTCAGCAATACTAAGTTGATTACTCATTTAAATTGTTTTATTTACCTAGATCCAGACTTTTAGGTCATGATTTAAGATGGTGGTACTATCAATTGTTTTATAAAATTCCATAGCATTAATCATGATATGGGAGACTATTTTTTAGATTCTATGATGTTTTCTAATCCCATGGGAAGAGCTAACATTATTTTGGAAGTATAGTGGCTCACCACTTTGGTTACTATTGAGATGAATTTTCATGAACTATTCATGAGGTTCCATTCATAAGGAAGGACCTTTAAACTATGTGGATTATGGGATAAACCTCCAAAAAAATTTAGTTCCAACAAAATGATGAAGATTCTTAGAAAAGGTACAAAAGGTTTTGTGGCACACTTATTTTCCATAGAGGTTAAAGGTTAAACTAACCAAGGAGTCTACACATCCTAATTTACAAATGGTGTTGGATGACCATTCTATTATTTTTGTTGATATGCCAAAATGACTTCCTCCAAGTCATGCACATTATCATGACATCAAGTTAATTATAGGAAGCACACCACTTAACATCAGACCCTATAGATATGCCAATTCCTAAAAGATTAAAATTGAAAAGATGGTACAAGAGACGTTAGAGGTAGGAATCATCTGACATAGTCAAAATAAATATTTCTCCCTACTGGTAATGGTGTAGAAGAAGGATGATATTTGGAGGATGTGCCCATACTACAGATAACTCAATCAGCACTTCATAAAAGATAAGTTTCATATTCCAATAATTGATGATTTGTTATCTGAATTGCATGGTGTTATTTATTTTATCATGTTAGACCTTCACTCTAGGTATCATCAAATTCACATTTGTAATGAGTAAATACTTAAAATAGCATTCAGAACTCATGAAGGCCATTATGAATTTATGGTCATGTCTTTTGGCCTCATAACTACACCATCTACATTATGATAGGCTAAGTGGTATCATATCTTCAATTTGAGAAAGTTTATATGGTGTAATGTTTTTTCAAAGAACTAAAAAGTAAAAAAACATAAATTTTGATCCAAGGATAATTCAATTTTTTCATCACCATAGTTTTATTCATGAGGTTTTTTAACAAAAAATATCAAGCTACAAAAAATTCTAGAATTTTTTTTATCTTGTACAAATTATTATTCATTAGATTCATCTCTACAAGATGATCACAATGGTATATTCTAATGAAACACCTTTTTGGGATAAAATTTTCATGCTTGTGCATATTAATAATAGTTGGATTCATCTCGGTGATATGATTATAACAGTGTATTCCAATGGTACACATTTTTTGGGGTTGAAACCATCCTATTATTTATGCATGACTAGATTGAACACTCTCAGATGTAAGAAAGGGAAATAAAATCTAAAAACACCTCACAAATATGAAATGGAGTTTGGAACTTTTGATCCATATATCTCATATGTAGTTTAATAACTTAAGTCAGAGTTACAAGGCATAGTGAAAAAACTTGATTTTACTACAGTTTAAGGGGACATTACAAGGTTGAGAGGGGACCTAGATAGCATGATGGATCAATTAAAACAAATATCTAGCTAATTGGATAACTTTTCAATTCAATTACTACAAAAAATCCTTCACCACTTTAGTTTTGTTCTCCTCCAAACAATACCAACACCAATCCTAGTCTTAAGTTAATGTTTCCAAAAGTAGACCTGCATAAGTTTTATGGTAATGATCCACTCACTTGGACCACTCAAATTAGAAATTTATATGATCTACATCATACTTGATGTTCACAAAAAGTGGTTATGGCCTCGCTATATTTATAACCTGGGCCATTTATTTGGTATCATTGATTATGTTCTCAAAATAAAAATGGGTGTCCTAGTTTCAGGGATGATATTTTTTGAGTAGTTACAACTCCACTATCACAATAATTTCTCTGAAAATTATTTCAATCAGCTATCTAAGTTGTGCTAAACTAGGACTCTCAAGGACTACATTCATCAAGTTTAAAAACTATCCTTATGTGTGATGGACATCACTGAGGAAAATTTGACTGACCTATTTTTGGGTGGCCTCAAAGATAACATCCAATTGGAGGTTCACATGTTCATCCCAAAACTATATCTGAGGCCATACCAAGGGCACACATAATTGATGAAAAATATATAATTAGATGAAGACATTTCACCAATGTCCATGAATGTACCTTCCTATCATCATCATTTATACAACATACTATATTAACACTCATTAAGTGGAATAAAATCATGAAATAGGTTTGTGTTTTAGTTATGATATTAAATGAAGTAAAGGACATCAATGTGTTGAATAGAAGTTATTTTATATTGAGGGCATCAATGAGGAGGCTTCAGGGGTATGTTTGGAAGAAGTTGAAGATGAATCAAAATATTCTCAACCTACTATTTCCCATCATGCACTTTTAGGCATTAGTAATCCTCAAACTCTTAAGGTGGTGGGTCTCCTAAAGAAATAGAAGGTGATTATGTTATTTGACTATGAGTGTACACACAACTTCATCACTATTAAGTGGGCTACTCATTTGAATTATTTCATTTACCCAGCTCTAGAATTTTAGGTCATGATTGTAGATGGTGGTACAATCAATTTTTATATAAAATTACATAACATTAAGCTTATTATGGGAGACTATTTTTTATATTTCCCTATCTTTTCTATTCTTATGGGAGGAGATGATATTGTTATGGAAGTATAATGGCTCATCATTTTGTGCACTATTGAGATGAATTTCTAAGAACTATTTAGGAGGTTCCATTTAGAAGGTAGGACCTTTAAACTACGTGGATTATAGGCTAAATCTCCACAACTAGTTAATTCCCATGAGATGGTGAATATTACAAGAAAATGTGGAGATGGTTTTGTGGCATGATTATTTTCCATAGAGGTTCAACCAACTAAGAAGTCTAAAAATCCTAATTTACAAAGGCTATTGGATTACCATTCTATTATTTTTGGTGACATGCTAGAAAAACTTCTTCCAAATCATGCAAATGATCATGCCATTAGGATTATTCTAGGAAGTACATCATTCAACATCAGACCCTATAGGTAAAACTATACATAAAAAAGTGAAGTTTAAAAGATGTTAAAAGAGATAGAGGTAGGAATCATCTGACACATTTGAAATGAATATTACTCTGTAGTGGTAATGGTGTGAAATAAGGATAATAGTTGGAGGATGTGCCCAGACTATAAAGATCTCAACAAGTACACCATTAAAGATAATATTAATATTCTAGTAATTGATTATTTGCTAGAGTATTTTCATGGTGTTATTTATTTTACCAAGTTAGACCTTCACTCTTGGTATCATTAGATTCATATCTAAGATGAAGACATACCTAAAACACCTTTCAGAACTCATAAAGGCCATTATGAATTCATGGTCATGCCTTTTGACCCCAAAAATGTACCATCTACATTTTAGAGTTTGATAAATATTATTTTTAGACCATATTTTAGAATGTTTTTATTAGTGTTTTTTGATGATATCTTCATCTACAAAAAAAATTGGAAGAACATAAAAAACATGTCAAATAATTGCTTTTAATTCTAGAACAATATCAATTATATTCCAAACCTTACAAATGTCCTTTTGGTGTCCAAGAGGTGGAGTACTTGGGTCATATTGTTTCACAATAAGGAGTGAAACTTGATCCTAAATTAACAAAGTGATGATGGAGTGGCAAGCTCCTAAGACCCTCAAGAACCTCTGAGGATTTATGGGGCTAACTAGTTACTATCATAGGTTTGTTAAAATTTATGGTAACATTGTATCCCCACTCACCTCTTTGTTAAAGAAAGACTCCTAGTGTACTGATTCATCTACCAAGGTGTTTAAATAGTTGAAAAGGTCTATGTGCACAACTCCAATTTTGACTACTTCTAATTTTTCAAAAAACTTTTGTTGTAGAGTGTGATGGATTAAGATATGGTATAGGGGCTATAATCATGTAAGAAGGTAGACCACTCGCATTTCAAAGTCACCAACTAAAGGGAAAAATAAGATCAAAATAATATATGATAAAGATATGATGACTATTCTAGATGCAATGAAGCAATGGAGACCTTATTTGATGGGTTGTCAATTTCAGGTAAAGACCAATCATGATAGCTTCAAATATTTTTTGGAACAATGATTTCTATCTAAATAAAAACATAAATTTGTGATTGAAATGTTAGGCTATGATTTTAAAATAGTGTATAGGAAAGGCAAAGAGCATGTCATGGTAGATGACCTCTCCCAATAGGATTAATCATTTTAGAGATTGTTATACACCATGACCATTTGACACGTAGATTAGCTAGAGGAAACAAGATCAACAATGGAGTGACACTATTACCAATGATTGGATTCAAAATTTTCATCAAGTTTCTAATTGATATAAAAAATTTACATGGAAAGGGAACACTTTATGGTATAAAGATAGATTATACCTCTATAATCATTCTCTCCTCAAACATAAAATTATTTAAAATAACTTCATGCTTCTCCATTGAAAGGTGACTCTAGATTTTTAAAAGAATATCATAGAATCAAGCAAGATTTATTTTAGGAAGGACTCAAGGGGGATATCCAAAAACATGTGGTTAAATGCATGGTATGTCAACAAAATAAAGGTGAAACCATTAAGACTGTAGGTCTTTTGCAACCTTTAGCCATCCCTATCTAATATTGGGAGGATGTTCCAAGTACACTTCATTATGAGGCTACCACAGTCTAAGGGTAAAAATTTTAGCATGGTAGTTATGGATTGACCCACCAAGTATGTTCATTTTTTTTCCTTATCACAATTATTTGTTGATAGAACATTAGTTTTTGCTTTTCTCAATATAGCTGAGAAATAACATGGTATTCCAAATATCATTGTAATTGATCGAGATCCCATATTTATTAGTAATTTTTGGACTGAATTATTTACATTTTTAGGCACCAAGTTGGCTCATAAGTCATGCTATCATCCTTAATTTTATGGACACAAAATGGTAGTCAACAAATGTATCGAAGGCTATCTTCATTATTTTTTTCTAAAAAATAGGTTCATTGGTTTCCACTTGTTTAATGGTGGTATAACACTTTTTTCACACTTTTCTAAGATGTTTCCCTTTGTGGCATTATTTTAATGGTGGTATAACACTTTTTTCACGCTTCTTCTAAGATGTCTCTCTTTGTGGCATTGTTTGAATGGTGGTATAACACTTTTTTCACACTTCTTCCAAGATGTCTCCCTTTATGGCATTGTATGGGTATCACCCCCCATCAATCACTTTATATTTGATAATGCATCCTAAGGTTTGATTTTTTGAGGAAAACATTCACCATCAACATGAGGTGCTAGTCAATTTATGAGAGAATTTAGTAGTGACACAAAATTGAATGAAACAATAAGCAGATCAACACCGTAGTGAGTGGCATTTCAACATGGGCGATTGGGTCTTTGTGTATTTGAAATCATATAATCAAATGTCTCTAAAAAAAAAATGATAACAAAATATCACCTAAGTATTATGGCCTTTACCACATCTTGCAAAAAATTGGTAGTGTGGCATACAAGCTGAAATTACCAGAGATTCAAATATAGTTTTTATTTAATGAAACTTAAAGGTATGACCACTCAAATAAATTAGATATATATTTTTTATAATTATTATGTTCTAATATTTATTTCAATAATAATTTATCACTAATAATGATATATTATTAAGTCTCTTTTTTAATAATGGATTACTATTGGTGATCCAAAAAGTAAAGATTAAAATAGGTACATGGTAATTACAATATTTTTGTATTTAATTTTTATGGACTATGAATGCATAAAATTTCTAAATCAAAGTTCAAATTATTATTTTTTTATTTACTTTAAATTCCTCCCACCCACTCCCAAAACACACACACACACACGCACACACACACACACGCACGCGCACACGCACGCGCGCGCGCGCTCACACACACACACACACACACACACACACACACACACACACACACACACACACACACACACACACACACACACACACACACACACACACACACACACACACACACACACACACACACACACACAAAATAATCCTTATCTACATGTCCATATAACTTAAAGGGACCATTGTTGTTGTTGTTGTTGTTATGTGTTTGTGTGATTGATTTATTATTAAATTGAATTTAAAATAATTTCAATTGACTCTAACCATTAAATTGACAGGATGAGGCCAATAATTTTAATAACTAGTAGTGGTCCATTTAATTTATATATTGACATGCAATTAAGAATTGTAGAGTATATAATTATATCTATTAAAATCATGTATTATATTTTAATAAATTAAAAACATATTTCATTTTTGTTCAAAAAGGAGGGTGGCATGAGATCATACCCCAAGCAAAAAATGCATCAAAATTCACATTGTGTCTAACCCCAAGAATAAAAAAAGTTATATCCTTAGGTATACAATAGCATAATAAAAATAAATTACATTGTAAGTGACATCAAAAATAAAAAAATTCTATAAATATAAAGGAACAAAGATATAGGTTGTTAGTGCAACCAATGTTATAGATAAAGGAGGAAGAAATGACAAACTATATGGTTATCTCCTTAACGATCCCCATGGGGGTGTGTAATATTAGGTATGGATCCCTAACCATCTTATTCTACATTTTATTTATTATCTTATTCAATTTGTGAAAGAGGAAGTGAAATAGAAAGATATAATTTGGGTATTTTACCTTGATGATTCCAACCAAAAGAAATAAAATTGTAAGGTCCAAACCCCAACCTAAATATAAGGCCATCCTCCATGGCCACACATGAGGGTGAGAACCTATAGTAGGGAGGAGGAGGAGAGGAAAATTTAAAGTAATTATGTGATCTACATAGATAGTTTCCTTTATCCCTTTTCTCTTATTCCCTTCTAAGGGGGGCCTAATGAGGGGAATCTAGAGGAAACTTGATAACAATACAAGGGGCATTGCCGCAACTACTAATGTGAGTGCATATGTGTTCATCCTCTAGTGCCACCTTCTCTATTTTCACTTGGGTCCTTAGAATGACATTAGAATCATATTAATTATGTAAGAATTATATAAATCTCTCTCTTAATGATCACTATTAAAATGAAAAACATTCTATCTTTCCAATACTAAAAGAAAATAGTAATTTAAAAAAATATCATATTTGATTTAATTCTTATAGGTAGCAGAGCGTGATCATAAATAAGAACAATATACTATGAGAATGGATTTGATTGGAAAGGATGAAAGAAATAATGAATCCACTCTCAAGAAATATTGACTCTGACATAAAACCAAAAATTGTGTTTAAGAGACTCAGTATGTTAGGCACCTTGAAGGCTGAGATAACCATCAAAAGATGAAAAACAACATAACCATAAACAACCATAAGGGAATAAAAGCCATCAAATCCAATACACACCCAAAAATAACATAACATGCCCATGTCCACTCATGCACATCCAAAAATCACGTCCATCACCACCCACACCACCAACAACAACCAGTGGCCAAGATAACCACCACTAAAACCAAACTACATGACACCTCTAGCAACCATCTGGGCACCACCACCACTACCACCCTTTTTATAATGGCCACCCACTACTCTATCTACCAAACTAGATAGCCTTTGAGTATTACCACCTCATCCACCACTACCACACTTTTTAGAATGACCACCTATTGTTCCATCCATAGAACTAGATATCCTTTCCCACCCATCAGTAACACCAATCTCCCCATAAGTTAAAACAACCCCCTTAAATTTTTTCAATTTATGCCTCCATCATAGACTAATTAATCATTTTATGTTGATGTATCCTCCCAAACCCAATGCTACATCTACTCTCGCACATTAATCTTGTATTGATGTCAAGGCCATTTATTATCTAGTTATCCCACCATGCCATTGGTGGTGATTAAGGGAGGGGGTGTGTGTGACATAAAGCTGAACTAAGAGCTTAGTCACTGAGACAAGCCCAAGTGACTTTATACCACTCAATACCACCACAACAAATGCCATGGGTGGATGTAGAGTTAGTAACTCCAAGACAGGTAAACAACTACCAAAGGGATCGAGGTTTTATAGATGGTTCTATAAAATTTCAAAGTGGTCAAGTAGATTATCAAACCTATATTATAGATCCTTGGAATGCCTCATCTTAACAACCACCTAACTCACATGCTCTATGAAAATCTAAGAGCATTTTTCTTCACACAGTAAAGCCTCCACTACCACTTTTGACCCATCTATACAACATGATCAAATGAGACTGGCTATAACCACAACTATCAATTCCTTAACCTTGGAGGCCATGAGTAAGTTTCCCATGAAATCTAACATGATCAAGGAGTTGACCATAACTATTCAAATATCCTCTAAGAAGACCATCCCAATAAACTCCTTAATAATGTGTAAAATGCTTATCAACTATATGATAAACATTTTAGTCAACCCACAATGTAAAACCTTTCCATCAAATTCCATCTCATGTTTCTTAGCCTTAACACAAATAAGGGGTTTACTGAGTGCCACCTACATCATATGTTCCATTATCATTGGCACCACCACATCATAATCAATATTTCCATCACAATAGAACACAATCAAGACATGGGAGGGGGGGTAGCCTAATGGGCATGTAGAAAAACACTTCCCATGCTTCTACAAGCTACCAACCATTAATGCCACTAAATACACATCCCATACAAATGAAAACTAATAATATAATGGAGTATGCATATCCATCGACCAAGCCTCTCAATTATTGTCAATTATGATATCATCCATTTGAGATATGACTCCATTCACCGACTTATTATTTCACCATTTTCACTTCATCAAAGCAATGATTGGTTTCTTAATCATTGAGAAGAATAAGTACATCTAAGCATGGTTTAGAATGTTTTACACATTCCAACATCATAGTTTTTCATTCCTCATAGCTTGAATAATGACAATTACATCACCCTTAATTATAATTCTCTTAATATGGCACTATCCCACCAACTTGAGTCCCAACACTAAGGCTTGGGCCTGTACTTTATTACTGATTCCATCCATCAAAATCTTCAAGGTTGCTCTAATTATCAATTTGGTGTAATCTTCGATGACACAACCTATCCCTAAATCATTGGGTTTCCCCTCAAAATCTCATCAAATTTTAATTTGAGCATCCTTGAAGGAGGCAACACCCAATCTATCTTTCTTTCTCACTCCATTGCTTTTGAAAACATTATCAACCCATTAATAGGGTGAGGTCAATAAATTAAATAACTAGTAATGTTACCTTTAAGTTATATGGACATGTTGATAAGGATTTAAAAATGTGTGTGTGTGTGTGTGTGTGTGTGTGCGCGCGCGCGTGCGTGCGTGCATGCGCATGTGTGTTGTGGGAGTGGGTGGGAGGTAGTCTCTATGTCTTGATGTTCTTTATGGAACACTCTTTATTATTTATAATACCAATCTAGGATGTGTTGGACTAGAAATTATCTCTTTAAAACCTATGATAAATAGTTGATTTGGTGGATTTATAAGGATACTTATCCTTTAAAATTTGACCATTTTAGTTTGAATTATCTAAATAGGTTGAACCTTTTTAGGTTGATCAACTAATTTATGTTGTGTAAGAACAATTACCTTTAGTTATAGGGGGTATTTATATGGAATATCATGAACTATGATAACATCATTAGTGAAATTATATTTCAAAACTCTATGTACTATAAAAGGTACTACATGAGGTATGTGAATCAAAGTACATCCCAATAACATATCAAATGCTTTCACACTAGGTACTATATAAACTTAGTGGTCACATGTGTTAGACCAACCTATAGTGGTAATGTGATCTTACCAATAAAATTATGAACTTGTTCATTGAATCCCTTATTATTATTCTTGTATAAATTATATCCTTCTATGTGTATCCAAAATATGAAACAAGTGTGATAGTGCACATATTAACACTTAAATCATTATCAACCATAAAACTCTCTATAGGTTGATTATCAATGTATGTTTGAATGAACAAAGGGTACAAATCAAAATCATCATCTACTAGCTCATGTTCTGTGAATGTAATAAGTGGTATAGATGGCCTTGAAACATGATATGTACTAATAATTCTATTTAAAGGATGTTTTCCTCTATTTAAGGATGATAAGAAACTAGTGGGGGATGTGCATAATATGTATAGTGCAATTTTGATTTGACTATTATTTATCGACTTATATGCTTAGGTAAAGGATAAATGAATATATTATTTATTATACTCTTATTCAATGTGACTTTTTACTTTTAGTACATGTACTTACATCAATTATGTTTTCATCTATAAAATAATGTATTTGTTGGTTTTACTCACATCAACTTATTTAATGAGAGGGAGAGATATGAGGTGATATTTAATAAATTTTGTAACATCTTTTATGGAACTGTTATAAAGTTGGTAAATTATGTCCTTGGAGGAGAAGATAACATAATACACTTAGTAGATTTTGAAAATACATTAACCATTGTATTTGGATCACTCTTATTTTTACTTGGATTCACCTTATATGGTGGCTTCCTTTGATTATTCATATTATAAGGATAAACTAGGTTGGTCATATATTTTATTTTATTCATTTCCAATAACTTAATCCTTTATTTCCTTAACTATGTGACATAAATTAGTAAATTATATAAAATTATTAAACATAATATGCTCATGTAGAGGTGGAAGTAAACTCTGTTTGAATGTCTTGTAATTCCTTATTTTCCATATGTTTGGTCATCTTCAAAAACAAGGTCTTATATTGTAATACAAAATCTATGATAGGCTCATTAGATTATTTTTTAAACTTAGAAACATGCACGTATGAGATATTTTCACTTATGTTAACTGAAAAATGTACAAGGAACAAATATTCTAATAGATTGAATGCATGAACTAACTAATATGGTAAATCATAATACCATCTTTGAGCATAGTCTCTTAATCTTCTTGGAAATAACTTGGTTGACAAACTATCATTGGAATCATATTCCAAACATGTTTTGTGAAAATCTCTCAAATGTTTCTCAAGTTCACCTTTTCCATCATAAAACATAAGTTTAAATGCCACAAAACCAATTTGTAAAGGATAGAGTAAAATATGTTGATCCAATGGAGTATGGAGTACATTTTGTGAATCAAATGTATGATTAGGTTTCAAATCACCTTGTTCTAAATGTAATACCTTAATCTGTAGAGTTAAACATTCTACATAAGGGATTTTACATCAGGAATATAATGTGTGGTAACTAAAGGCAATTTAAAAATTGACTGTGTATAGATTGACAGAGTGATTTTTTGAAACCTTTGGGTTGCTCCCATAGTAGATGTTGATATATTATTTTCATCTAATGATTTAGAGAATGGAAAATAACCCATAGCAGTGGAAGCTTTGGATTGGCCTTCAAATGTTTTCTTTATTTCCTTTCTTACAATTATTAAGAACACATCTTGTGTATTTGAATTATTTCCAAGATATAGTGTTAAGTCTCATCATAAAATAGATTAACTAATTCTGCCATTGAGTTGTTATCAACTAAAATATGTGAATTTTCAATTTCAAGAGCACTTATACTAACACTTTGTTTAAATAAGGTAAAAATAAATTTCATAGATTGCATAAAATGTGAAATTGAAAATTGAAATATTATTGTTAGCAAAGAATTTAATAAACGTGAAAACCCTAATACCATAATTGGAAATAATGAAAAGAAGAAAATAAACCCTAGAAACATAAATGGTTAGGGTTTTGTAATATTTAATAATAAATGGGTCCACTAATATTTTTGATAAAAATTTGGATTAAAAAGAGTTAATATAATTAATACAAACTTTTAAATAAATAAAATGTTCATGAGATATACAATAATCACACATAAATTGATTGCATCTTTCTATTTTTATAAAAATGAGCTAAAACGGGATATTACTAAGAAATAAATAGCTTAGGTGGAATTCGAGTATGTAGGAATGCAACAATGACTATAAAATTAACTATAAGGATATGTGAGGGTGATATGAATAAAGAATAGGCATTTAAATAATCCTAGGAGAAGGATGCATTGTTTGGACTAGGTTAGTCTATGTTACTTTATTTAGGGTATAGCTTCATCCTTTAAGGTTTTTATTTTCTATGATACTTCTAATAGATTTGCCTTTGCATGTGGGTCCTATGTATATATTTATATGCCTTTGGTTCATTGTGGGTGCCATTGTGTATCTTTTTATTTACTCTAACGTTATCTCAATGACAAAATGTGAACAAAAGTTATAAATGGGGGTAAAGGGAAATTATATGGAGTTGTTCTTAACCTCAACACCCTATGTGTTGTGTGCTTCCTACATACCAATACTCTGAAGTGGGATCAGACTCAATGTAGTTCTCCTATGATATAGTGGTGTGTGTTTAAAACTAGTGAAAATATACATGATGGTGTAATCTTTGTGTAATTATGTGCTTGAGCAATGACTTGTGACCTTGTTGTTATATTTGACCTAGTTTGAGGCTTTTTTTGGGTTATAGGGACTCAGATTTGGGAAGAATAAATACTTTATTCAAAATGTGTAGTTAGATTATTTTGGTTTTTAAAATGACAAAAACCTCTTTCCATATACTAAATACATCAGTAGAAAATGTGACTATATAGAGAACATTTTGGGATTTTATCAAATTGGGCTCACAAAACATTTGGAATGACCCATTAAGATGAATTTAAATTATGGAAATTATCCATTAATTGGTGGAGTGAGAGAAGAATATTTTATATCTCCCTAAATATTAAATTCAATTATTATCATAATAGTGTAGGCCAATTTTTGTAAAAGATGTGATGCAAGTCATTTAGCAGTGATAAATCATCATAGAGTGTGCCTAGACTTGAAAATGAATGACTATCAATAAAACCCTTTAGCAAAATTTTAGGAATCTTAATTACATTTGGTGTCCTTTTTATTGGAGTCTCTCTTTTCCTTTTAAAATGATTATAGATGATATATATATATATATATATATATATATATATATATATATGCTTCTAATGTTTGAATTAAAAACCTATTTGTGTGTAAAATTCAATAAACAAATGTAAATAGCCAACAAACAGACCCAAATATTGAAGGGATGTGACCATGAGTAGAAGGGTTTAAATGGGATAACCTCTAAAACCATACAATAATAACAAAATCCATAATTTGATCCTAAAGTATTAATAAATACCTCTTATATAGACCATATTTAGGCTATAATTACTCCATTGGCCAACCCTACTAACAATATAAAAACATAGAGAATTATGATATGATAGAGTAAAAGGTTATGTTAGATACAAGTTGAAAACACATATTATTATACATGTTATAGGTCAAGGGCATATCACAATTACTTTGTATAAATTCCTAGATCAAATCTCTTTAAGGCTTCTACAAGGGCATACATAATATTGGGATGTATTTGACAATAGGGATATATCCTTAGCTAATTAACATAATTTAAAATTAAACTCAGTATCAATAATTAGGAATTTGAATCCATTTCTAAGATCCAAAGGATAGTTCTAGATTCAGATGGAAATGTCATATTATGCCTTACACAAGGTCAAGGACATATCACTATTCTTTGGTATAAGTTCCTAGATCAAATCTCTTCAGGGTTCCTATAAGGGGATACATAATATTGGGATATCTTTGACAATAGGGCTAAATCCTTGGCTAATTGACATAATTTAAAACCAAATTTAGTATTAATAATTAGGACTTTGAATCCATTACTAATATTCAGAAGGTAGTGTCAGATTTGGAGGGCAATGCCATATTATACCTTACACAAACTAGGTATTTGATCCCCCCTCAACTAGACTATGTACAGACAAACCCCATATACTTTTCATTTGATGTTTCCCCAAATTATGCCTTCGGCACTAATTAATAAATGATAGAATCATAAAATCTCTATCTCTCTTTGAAGTAGAATATTTAAAAGCATTTGGTTTGAAAATTGTAAGCCTAAAATATCAATCTTTGCATGGTGCATTCTAATAATTCAAGGGATGCATATTGTATCATACTATGATAACCTTACTCATTCTAAACATTACATTTTTATTGAATATTCTACATTCTTTTAAGGAGAAAAATCTTGAGGTATTTGTATGCCAATAAAAATGTTTATAAATAATAGTTCTCAAAAGTGATAGAAATGAAAAAAATTAATTTGATGGTTGTAATCTCCTATATGGATTTATAATATCCTTGTTCAATGCTTTGTATTGTGACGTGTTAATAATATACAAAAGATATTTCTTTTCCTTTTTCTAAAATTATAAAACTTATGAAACTTAATTTTAAAACAATGAGTGTTTTATGGTGTGTGTTGTGGGTTAGTTGAGGTTTTAATCATCATGTTATTATCATGCCCCAAAATAATAACCAATATATAAAACAAAAAATTACATAAATAAAAATAGTTCGAGTGACATACAAAGTCTTAGTGATGTGCATTGTGTATCATTCCTCTTTCCAATTATTGCTTTATCATGAACTTATGCTTTAATTATTATAGTATCTCTCTTAAGTTATCATGAATGTTAAATAGATTCCCATAGTGATAGAAAAAATTATATGTATTTCTTTAGATGTAAGTTACCTATAATGGTTGTGTATTTATAGATAATTAAATTTAAATAAACACCATATTGATGTGATAACTTTTGTGATAGTGACTAAAAATTAAAAATTATACAATAAAATAAATGGATGAACCATAGCTAAATGGTATGACTAATGGAACTAGGAGTGTAATATATAGTCTTGACACAAATCATGAGATACTAAAAAAATAGACAAGATAGAAATTTGATGAAGATAATAATGGGGAGACATGATCACAACCAAAAAATATAACAACCTAATTTTGACCAATAATAAAAAAATAAAAATAAAATAAAATCATGTAATTTAAATACTAATAAATATCTAAGGGCCCCAAAATACTTTTAACTTATTTGTACCCTCCCTCATTGTATATAATAAATGAGTGGCAGGGTAATAGAAAGATTCATGAAAACATAGAGGGGAGGATGAATTTTTTAGCCAACACAAGGAATGTAAAAATAATTCATTTTAAAACATAAATAATTAGTAAGTAAATATAATTAATAATACCATTAATAATTAAGTGAAAAAAATAGAATAACAATTACATGAAGGAGGTGCAATGGAAACACCAATAGAGAAAAATAATTATAGTCAAATTGAAAGAAGATGTTAGTTCGACACAAAAGGTAGATGTTTCTCTTATTTATATATAATGTGGATGTACACATGATCCTAAATTTATTCTAATTAGTCAAAATTCACATTATTTAAATAAAAATCTCTTGGAAGTAGCGAACTCTTGAGATAAAACAATGCTAATAAAACCTTGTGATAATTTATATAACTTAAATAAGCATTGAAAAAAATAGGCATTAAATAAAACCAATACAACAAAGGAAGAAAGGGAAGGGGATATTTTGAGAAATGAGAGGGTGATGATGAGGATTCTAATGCCTATGCAACATATCTTTATTTGTGTTGCCTTGTATTGTGATAATATTACTAATTTTGAATGTCTCCTTTGTCTTATATATTTAACTTTCTTTATTTGACTACTAATATAAGGGATTCATGTTTCATAAATAGGGAGTGATATTGCAGTAACTATAATTTTTTTTGTATTATATCTTTTCCACTATTTCCTTAATTGATCCTATAAGGGAGTCATATAGAAAATGTTGTGTTGTGATAATCTTACTAATAGTGAGTGTTGCTTTATCTTGTATCTTTTTTGAAAATCATCTATTAACTATGAATACTACTAGAAGCATGATTACCTATTATGAAAAACCCCATATATTAAGTCATGGTTTTGATAAGTGATAAAAAATAAATAAATAAAATTTATGGATCCCTAATAACCTTGTTAAATTTTTTTCATTGTGATGTGATAATGACCTACAAAAGATATTTATTTTCCCTTCCCTACATTGATAAAAATTGTGAAACTTAATTAAAAAAATAGGTTTTGAGTCTATGTGTTTTGGGTTAGTTGTATTTTTAAGCACCATGTTCATATCATGCCTCCAAAAATAACAAATATTAAAAACATCAAATTACATAATTAGAAAAAAAAAATGAGTGACATGCAAAAGCCTAGCAATGTGCATTGCGTCTTTCATCCTTCCAATGATTGATTCAACATGAATATATGCTTTAATTATTTTATGATCTCTATTGAATCATATTTAATGTTGAATATATTCCCATAGTGATACAAGGATTACATGTGTTTCTTTAGATGCAAGTTAACTATAATGGTTGTTTATTTATAGATAATTAGATCAAAGGTCCCACTTGAAAGGGACTAGGAGCAAAGGGATCAAGGAAAGTGTCATCGTAGATCACATTATTCCTTTGAATTTTCCTTTCTTCCTCCTTACCATATTTTTTCACCCTTATGTACATGTGAAGGGTGGCATTCTCCTAAGGTTTGGGTTATGGGACTTGTAATTTTATTTCTTTTGATTGGAAATGATAAGGTAAATTACCCAAATTATCTCTTTCTATTTCACCTCCTCATTCACAAATTGAATAAGATAATAAAGAGAATGTAATGTATAACAAGATGGTTTTGGATCCATACCTAATATTACACACCCCATAGGCATTGTTATGTAGATAAACTAGATAGTTTGCCATTTCTTCCTCCTCTATCTATAACATTGGTTGCATTGATGACCTAGATCTTTGTTCCTTTCTATTTATAGAATTTTTTTATTTTCGATGTCACCTACTATATAATTTTTTTATTATTTTATTATAGACCTGAAGTCGTGACTTTGTTTTATTATTAGGATTAAACACAATGTGAATTTTGTTGTGTTTTTTGCTTGGGGTATGATCTCATGCCACCTACCTTTTTGAACAAGGATGCAATATATTTTAATTTTTTGAAATATAATATGTGCTCCCAACATATATAATTATATATTCTATAATCCTTAATGACATTTACATATAAATTAAAGGGACCACTACTAGTTATTATAACTATTAGCCTCATTAGAATTATTAGCCTCATCACATCAACTCAATGTTAAGAGTTAATTGAATTTTTTTAATTTATTTAGAATTTAATTTAATAATAAATCATAGACATAAACATATACATAGACACACACACACACACACACACACACACACACACACATATGATTTATTATTAAATTGAATTTAAAATAAATTGAATAATTTCAATTCACTCTTAACATTGAGTTGATGTGATGTGGCCAATAATTTTAATAACTAATAGTGGTCCCTTTAATTTATATGGACATGTCATTAAGGATTATAGAATATATAATTATATATATTTAAAGTATATATTATATAATTGATATAATTCAATTAATAATAAATCATTCTCATATATATATATATATATATATAAGTTATATCAACATGTCAATAAGGACTATAAATTGTGTGTGTGTTTGGAGAGGGTGAGAGACATTTACACTCCATTAAGAAAAGAACAAGTTAAACTTTGAGTTAGAGATTTTATGCATTCATGTCTACATCTAATTTTATTATAATTATTATGTATCTATTTTTATCATTACTTTTCAGATCCCCAACAATAATCCATTATTAAAAAGAGACTTAATAATATATCACCATTACTCATCAATTATTATTAAACTAAATATTTGCACATAATAATACTAAACTTTATATCTAATTTATTTGAATGTTTTGGGACTATATTTGAATCTCTCTCCATTACCCAATAACTAAAATTGGGCTTTATAAAAACTATATTATAATGCAAAAACATAGATAGTGGTCATTTTCAGCCTAGTGTTCTATAGGAACAAAAGTGTCCACTAACATTTTACATATATTGTCAATCAATTTCGATACAAAAAATAAATTCAAGCAAAAGCTATATATATATATATATATATAATTTACCAAAAATTAATCTTTTGTACAATACTTTATGGAAGGTCTAGTTTTAATAAGTCCATGGGAGAGGATCATCTAAGTGAGGAACTTTTTTTCAACAGAGGCCAAAACATGTTTTAATAATATGATCTTGCTAACAAGAAAAACATTTGAAAACCATAGATCCTATTTTTAATCCATTGGAGCCCTATAACACAAATCCTAAGATTAATAATGATCTAGATTTCCAACAATTTTTATCTGATCAAATGAAATAATAATAATAATAATAATAATAATAATAATAATAATAATAATAATAATAATAATAATAATAATAATAATAATAATTACTTTTTCTTAGTGGAGGTAGAAATGGTAACACCAAAAATGTCATTTAAAGGCGTAGTTGAAATCAAACAAGAAAATCATAGCTCCATTACTTGAGTTATTTCATATTTTTATTTACCATAACCTCATCAAAAATGGTGTGAACAGCCTACAACTAAAGTTGTAAATGAAAATGACAAATGGAAAGAATTAATAAAGATGGTAAGAAGTGACCTCACTCTGACCAACTTATGCATTGTGCTCCTCAAGTTTATATATGTCATGGATCTTAGTGTTACCTTCAAGTTATCATCCATTATAATGAATGTCACAGTCTCTTTAACATATGAAATGTTTGTATGAAATGTTTCCAGTATTCGTCATAGGTGTTAATCTCCATCAGTTGTATGGTCATCTTTGTTAAGGATTGTATATCTTTGGGCGATGGGCAATGAAACTATAGACAAAATTTAATGCATTTGATTGGTGTGAATATTTTTAAATATATAAAAATAAACTACTATCTAGAAAGAAACTAAAAACTCACAACTAAATATATGCAATATTCATAACCAGAAGAAATACACAATAGTCAAAATGAAAATACTTATTCAAATTATTCAAATCATTCTTTATAAAAAATAAATATCCATTACAATGTATTAATAGAATTGCATGTGAACATACTTTTCTAATTAAAAAATAAAAAAATTCTAAATTTATTTAAATAATAATTTGCATGAAATATAAACTAAAGTTATTTCTAGCCTTTTAAAGGTTTTATTTTTAAAAAAAAAGGATTAGTTGAGTATTAACTAATTAAATAAATTGCATGATTTTTGCATGATTGAAACTGTTGTAGAATTCAGACTCAACAACAAGAAACCAACATTCTCCCCCTTGATGTTGAGTGAAATAACAATTTGATCTTAGAGTTTCAAAAACTAAACTTTTCCCATGGCTTTAGTGAAGATATCGACAACCTATTCCTGTGTGTTTATCTACATCAATTCTATATCTTTCTTCTGAACCAAATCTCAAATAAAATGATACTTTAAATAAAAATGCTTTAACCTATTGTGATGCACTGGGTTCTTGAATAATTTAATAGCACTAACATTATCACAAAAAATCATTGTAGGTTGAATTTATTTCTCCCTAATTTCTTCTAGAACCTTTCAGAACCATAATACTTGTGTACTTACTAAAGCGACTACAATATATTTTGTTTTTGTATAATAAAGAGAAAATGGATTTTGTTTCTTTGAATTCCATGTAACCAAACTAGAACCAAGTGAAAAATAATTCCCAAATGTTGACTTTTGGTCATCCAAACTACCACCCCAATCATAATCACTAAAACCAAAAAGTTCAAACTTTTTAGTAACATAATAATGAATACCAAATCAAATAATACCTTTCACATACCTCATTTCTCTTAGTTTCCTTCATATGAATTTTAGATGGCTCAGACATATATCTTGATATAAGAGAAATTAAATAAGTAATATCTAGTCTTGTGTGAGTTAGAAACATTAGGCTTCTAATAATACTTCTATAAATTGTCTCATCAACACTTTCAATACCATCTTTTCTACATAGCATAACTCCATGAGTAGTTGGATTAGAGATTGTTTTACAATAAACCATATTGAATTTATTCAACATATCATTTGCATACTTTGTTTGACAAATGAGATCTCATCCTTACATTGATGAACCTCCATCCCTTAAAATTATTTCATGAGACCTAATTATCTTATTTCAAATTCATTCATCATTTTAATTTTGAATTAATCCTTCATCTTATAATTATTGTGCATATACAACAAGTCATCAACATACATACTTATAATAAGTATATGATTACCTTCTTGCTTGTAGTAAAGAGTTGGCTCACTTTTACTTCTTTTGAATCCATTCTGCTAAAAATGTCCATCAATCCTTTCATAACATGATTTGGGTGCTTGTTTGAGGCCATACAAATCCTTCTTCAACTTGTAGACTTCACTTTCCTTACCTTGCACTTCAAAACCTTGTGGTTGATCTACATAAAATTCTTCTTCTAAGTACCCATTCAAGATGGTACTTTTCACATCCATCTGATATATACTCCATTTATTTTGAGTTGATAGTGAAATCATCATTTTGATAGTCTTTTATCTCTCTACTGGTGCAAATGTATCTTCATAATATATGCCATACCTTCGTGTAAATCCCTTAGCAAGTAACTTTTCCTTGTGTCTCTCAACACTTCCATCACTGTTATACTTAGTCTTGTAGACCCATTTAGTACAAATATTTTTCTTGTCATGTGAAATCTCTATAAGCTCCCAAGTATCATTTTTGTGAATAGGATCTATCTATTCTTACATTGCTTTCACCCAAACATCATTAGTACATGCATCTTCAAAATATGATTATTCAAAATCAACTTGTGTAATTAAAGCATAATTTACTATCTCACCTCTTGGACATTCTTCATGTGATTGGATTTTTATACGCTAATAAATTTCACTCAAAATTTTCATCTTTCTTAAATAACTAGGACTTGAAGCTGGAGATGTGCTTGGAATACATGCACTAGATGAGGGGCTACTTAATGGACTTGTAGCACTTGGAATTGAATTACTTGTGGGATGATCATTAGTAATATCATCATAATTACCATCAATAAAAATAGATTTGGACTTCTCAATATTGACTTTATCTTTATCATGACCATACACTCCCCCTTCATCAAAAATAACATCTCTTGACATAATTATTAAATTAGTGATAGGATTATAAAGCCTATAAGCTTTGCTTTGTTCACTGTACCCAATAAAAATACAAGACTTGATCTTTGGATCTAATTTTTAAATTTTTTGATCAGCTATATGAACATAAGCTAAACAACTAAAATTTTTGAAATATTTGGCATTAGCTTTCTTTTCATACCATGCTTCATATGGATTCATCTTTTCAAGTGTACTAGTGGGACTTGGATTGAGAATATATACTTCTATAGAAACTACATCACCCAAAAAAGAGTTGTTCAATCCTTTTGTTTGTAACATGCTCCTTGACATTTCAACCATTATACAGTTTTTCATTTCATCCACACCATTTTATTGAGGAGTGTAGGTAGTTGTGAGTTGCCTTTTGATGCCTTTCAAATCATAATAATTCATAAAATCATTTGAAAAAAATTCACCTCCACGGTCAGTCTTTAAACACTTTATTTTGTAACCCTTTCATTCTCTACAAGAGCTTTAAATATCTTAAACTTATCAAATGCTTCATTTTTTTCCTTTGAAAAATAAACCTAACACTTTCTTGAATAATCATAAATAAATGTAATGAAATATGATGACTTACTCAAACTTTTTATTTGCATAGGACCACAAATATCTAAATGAACCAATTGAAGTGGATGATAAGACCTCCATGCACTGCATTTTAGAAAATTTTCTCTTGCATATTTGTCTTTAACACAACATTCACAAACTTCCTTATGGTCTTCAACCTTTGGCAAACTATAAACTAATTATCATGATGTCAGTAACTTCAAACTTTGAAAATTCAAGTGTCCATACCTAAGATGCCATAACCAACTTTTATCTTCATATGCCATATTTTCAAGGCTATTACTATGATTTCCAAAATTGAATTGGAACATCTTATTCTTAAACATAGGTACAATTGTAAAAACCTTATTTCTTTGATTCTTATCATATATAGTGCATTGCTTATTATCAAAAACTAGAGTATAGTTCTTTTCACATAGTTGTCTAACACTTAACAAATTATGTTTCAAATTTGGGGTGTAGTAAATATCATTAATACTCTTCATACTTATTTGTCATCACCAAGTTTGATATTGGTTTTTGAATATATATCCATTGTAGAAAACAACACATTATTTCTTGACATGTGATTAGAAAAACCTGAATCTAAATACCAAACCTCATTATGTCTATTTTTCATCTTTGTCATATGAAATTAATAAATTACATGATTCATCACCATCCTCAATAGCATAAATAATGATTTTATTTTCATTTCCTACTTTTAATCTACATTCCCAATCAAAGTGACCATACCTATGATAGTAATATCATTGAATATTTCTATTATCAAATCTACCTCTACATTTACCTCTTGCAACTGAACCACATCTTCTTCCTTGGTATCCTCTTGAGTAACTATAACTCATATATTTACCTTGTCTTTGATTGATTTTGAAATTATCTTTGCCTTATACATGGCTATTCTTGTTTCTAGTGTTGGTACCTTCATTCTTTGTGATCTTTAATTTTGAGGCAAAAACCTTCTCATCACTTTCATTTAATGTGTCTCTTAGTATTTCTTCATGGGACACAAGAGATCCAACTAGGTGATCAAACTTAAGAGTAGTCAAATATTTGATTTCTTCAATAATTATGGCAACATGATTCCACCTTGGTGTTAGAGACCTTAACACCTTTTTTACAACAAACTCTTTGTTTAACATTCCTCCATATGTAGCCATATTGTTAACTACATCCTTTACTGTTACATAGAAATCACTTACACTTTTATCTTCTTTCATCTTCAAAGTGTCTCTTCAATGTTTGAAATCTAACTAATTTGACTTTCCCACTACCTTGGTAAGATTTTTGTAGTCTTCCGAGCATCCTTGGCTATATTTGCACATATGATTCTTGGAAATAGGCTCTTGTCTAGAGTTGTTTGAATATAAAATAAAGCTTGTGAGTTATTTTTCTTAGATTCCTTCTTGGCTTGCCTATCATTAGCTAGAATAGTGGCCCAATCAGCTGGTTCATGATAACAAGTTTCTACAATCTCTTATAATTCTTTTCTTAGCAAAAGAGTCATCATATTGATACTCTAATAATCATAATCATTGCCACTAAATTATGGAATAGGAAGACTGTTAGAGTTTAACATGATCAATTATTATAAAGATTTGAAAAAAAAAAATTACCCAAAAACTAAGATCTAATACCAATTGAATATTTTTAAATATGCAAAGATAAACTACTACCTAGAAAGAAACTAAAAACTCACAGTGAAATATAAGCAATATCCATAACTAGAAGAAATACACAATATACAAAATAAAAAAACTTTTTCAAATTATTTGAATCATTCTCTATAAAAAATAAATATCCATTACATTGTATTAATAGAATTACATGTGAACATAATTTTCTAATTAAAAAATAGAAATATTCTCAATTTATTTAAATAATAATTTTTATGGAATATAAACTAAAATTTTTTCTAGCCTTTCAAAGAATTTATTATCTAAAAAAAAAGATTAACTGAATATTAACTAATTAAATAAATTGCATGATTTTTGCATGTTTGAAACTCTTGTAGAACTGGGACTCAATAACAATTAACCAACATGGTGGAATTTAAAATTTCAAAATTTATGTGGGATATTGAAAATTCAAAATGGCTATTAAAAAATGGCAAAGGAAAAAACAAATGGTAGTTAATCATAGTGAATGACATTGACAAAGGAGTGGTGGTTATACTAGTTGTTAGCTTGTATTAGTGGTCATGGTTATATTAGAGGCTAGTGGTCAGGGGTCAGTGGTGAAAATTCTGACTCTAGCATGATGGGTTTGGGTGAGTGACGCTAGCATGCACAAATTATATGCATGTTTTGTAATTTCATCCCTAATCTCAAGGTACCTAAGTTGACCTTTAATGTGGCTCTTAAATATATATAAATTTTGATAGCCAAAAAAAGTTATATTATCAAATTTCAAATTTTAATTATGGTGAATGGTTGTTGTTTCAACTGATCAATTTGTTTGGCTTACAAAAATCCCCCAAGGATTAATTATTGTTACTAACAAAACTTGACATGTGAAAAGGGATGATTCGTCAAAGAAATTTAAAAAAAAAATCTTTCATATATGGGTAAGTGCAAACATGGAAGGAATTTTTTTTGCTAATATCTTCAGATCTACATTTTATGAGATTTTAGTGTATCTGAAAGATGATTTTGACAGCTCCAGAACTATTTAATATTTTGAAAATGATTCAAGTGACAAAATTTTAATAGAAAAAGATTAAGGAAATAGGGAAATTTTGGGAATCAAAGGCTAAAACTTGTGAGTAGGCAAACATTTAGTATTATGAAAAAGTTGCTTGATATTTTGGAAGACTATTTGCAATGTGGTGATTTGATGAATAGAAGGATAGATTGATCAACTAGCCTAGATGATAGGGAATAACTATAGTTGATTTCTAACAAGTTTGTAAGTGAATTATTTATCTTTCAACTAAATATTTTTCCTGTTAGAAGGTATTGAGATAATCATTTTTTATGAACCAGATGCCAACCATAAAATAAGGAGTAAGTACTATTCATGAATCATTGAATTGGATAAAATAATAAAGTTATATGTGTGTGTGTGTTTTGGATGTGTAAAATGAGCTCATAGGAAAAAGCTAGGTATAGGGTATCTTTGGAAAATTTCATTCATAGTAACATTCAAAAACTTGAAGATGGAAATGGTAGATGAGGTGGTCATTTTAGGTCATTTTGATCATAGGATGATAAATAAAAATGATGTATGACTTTAGAGGCACTTTTATGTGATGAAGAGAGGTGATAAATAATTTTTCCAAGATGTATCTACAATTTAACAATTAAATAGATTAATATGAAAAGTGAATAGGAAGTCCACATGTTTGGCCAAATGGATGAGGAATGGGTTTGGATTTGTTAGGAAATTACACACTTTACAAATAAATAATATAATGTAATTATAATAGAGATAATTAAATAGATAAAATATTTAATATATTAGATAATATACAGGATTTATGTGATAAAATCTTAGTAAGTTAAGGAAACATTCATAGTGCAAGATATCAAGCTTTGTTAATTCTAAGATGAACATATTATATGTGGACTTCACAAAGATAAATATGTCTAATTATAAAAGTACCATTGAGGTTTCTCCTCTTAAAAATAGATTAGAAAATTCCATTAGAGTTTTCTTTATAAAAATAGAATTTGGTGGAATTCATCTTCCTAGAAAGAGTGGTTGGAGTCATTGATTTTTTACTTCAGAGGTAATAACCCTGAACTACTATCAGAAGGTCCATAGGATATCACCATCCCCCCTAAACCCCATCAAAGAATGGGCTATAAACCATGTCACAAAAAAAAATTCAAAATTTTATTTTATTATCACATGTCTAACAGACTTATTGAGGTACTAAAGATTTAAAATTGATATTAATGAGTGTATGGCCTTGTAGTTGTACGGTAAGGAAATTTAGATTGATATTAAAATTTAATATGTCAGAATAATTAATGAATTGTTCCCTTCTTGTTGATAATTTTATTGGAAGAGAGTAAAATGAGCTAGGTAGAAATCAATATGTTTGAAATAATTTTGTTCGAAATTTGATGGACTCTTGATGTCCCTTCTATTTTTGAAGACAAAAAAGATTTCTAATGAGAAATAATTTTTTATGGTTCAATATTCGTACTCCATTCATTGTACACTTGGATAACAAGAAAATATTTTTCATGGATTGCTTACCAATAATCAAACATCTTATAATATAATTTTCCTAAAAAAAATTGCATGCAAGGAACTCTTAGGTGGGTAAGGAAGTTTGCTAATTTTTGAAAAGTGATCCCTTATTTTTATTTATTTATGCATTGGCATCTTAATCCTGTGTCATGCCAATGTGTTTTTATAAAAAATATATAAATAAACATCATGATATAAATGAGATTAATTTTTAAAAAATATAGTGAAAATGTGTTTGATAATTAATAATATTTTTAATTGATTATAAATAAGATTAATTTTCATAAAATAACCCAATTGACAAATTAAATTCTTTTTTCACAATATCTCAATGGAATGAATTTATGCAAAACTATGAGCATCTTCTAACCTTTACATCCCATGGATATTGTGTGTGATATATTGGTTTGCACGTTGCTTCTACAAGTCCTCTACATTGTAAGATGCAAAATCCATACCCATAATTATCATATTCATTTTATTTTTCTTGCCACATTTGCAAATAATTCTCATTGAAAACTATGTGTTTTGTATAATGCTATTCAATCTCAATCTTATATATGTTTTGAAGATAATTAAAATATGGTATTAGATACTTCACAATGTTGATATTGACTTAATTTTACCTTACATGCCATGTGCATACACATATGGATCTTACATGCCCTTCTCTCATATTCACATGTTTTTCATGGGTCTGACATTTCTATTTTATTATCATTTACCTACAAGAATTCTTTATTTTGTGCCTAACATTTGTATTATCATACTCATATAGTCTAAATATTAATCCAATTAGTATTTATACCTTTTATATGAGTCTATCAAACACAGACACCTATAAAATTTTATAGCCATTTAATTTTGATGAAATTATCCTTGTGCCAAGCAAAGATCAAATTTCAAATTCAAATTATTTTCAGGGGTTGGCATCTTCATTTTGTATGTCAAAGGCATGAAAAATTACCCAAAGTGTCCCATATAAATAAACAATAGGTCTAATCTTATTCCCTATCTCAAAGCATCAAACATTAAGAAGCAAGCCTATTGTAACACTTAAACATTCAAAAGGGGGTGGTTATAAAAATTTGGGGACAAAAAAATGGCCATTTTTAGGGAAAAATTTCATTCCTTACAAAGGTCAAGCACACTTTTTAAAATGGCACACAACCTTTCAAAAAATTGACCCATATTTTAAATGGGTCAATAACAACCCTAAAGGGTGTATGCCTTTTTTAACATAAAGGGCACACTCCATTTGATGTTTCAAATTGTGTACACCCTTTGGGAATATAGAGGGCATGCACACTTTATGTTACAATAGGCGTGCACCCTTTTGAAGACCCCAAAAAAGATAAAATAAAAGAATGTCACAATTTTTTCATTTCACATTTTTTGCTCATGATTAACAAACATTGATGAGAGTAAATTAGAGGGCCTCCATGATTTAAAATATATATATACTATTCAAAAAACCTCACCAAGAATCCACACTTGCATCATGATCATAAGTATGTAGGGCATGCTTAGGGCTTATAATGATATTTGTTTATCATGCATATTTTGTAATAATCATAGAGTAAGGTGGAATTAAAATTATGTCTTGAAAGTCTTAAACTACCTAATATAAATTTTTATTTTTAAAATTTTATATTCTTGATTTGATTGATCCATTGCCTAAAAAAATCCAATAAAACCATGATGAAAATGCCCAACATTTTATCTTCATAAAATAAGAAGTAGAATTATATCAACAATATAATTCAAAGTGGTAAAAGTTGTATTTTATCATTAATAGTTTGTGTGACACTCTAAAAAAAATTTCACACAATTTATTTGATGATACATTGGAGGCCATTTATAACAAACTGGGAAATGGCATTTCTCAACTCAATGCAATGCTACATTAACAAGAGATATTGAAACATTACTTTTTATGATAAATTATTATATGGGGATATTAATAAAGGTTAAAAAATAAAAATTATGTGCTTTGCTTCATATGACCAAAACCACTGAATAACCACCAGCAAGTTGTAAACACATTATCATTGATTGGTGTATTCATGCAGAGTTTTAAATTTTTAGGGATAGGTGGCAGATAGCATTTGATGATCCTCTATGCAATAACACTAAGGTTCCATTGTACTTTTTGAGAAATATTTATTATGATTTTTTTCACGAAATCACAAATTATTTTGACATGAAGTAATCCCATGTTAAGAGAGGTAGGTCCTCATTCGGTAGACCTAGTGCTAAGGAGGACTAAAACTGCCATTTGTATCCCTAGAGAAATACAAGGTCAATACCACATACTTATATACCCAAAATATTGCATCATAATACACATATGGACACCCTTGAGGCAATTTTTAGTCTCACATAGGTCACAATTGACCATGAGATGCATAAACTTAAAAATAAACCTACTACAGGTGGTGGCACATCTAGTAGTGGCCCTCCTACTATTGGTGTTTCACATGGTGGCACAACTAGAAAGCATCTTATAGTTCCTATACATATTTTAACTTCATATATTAATAAGTTTATTGGAACACCTTTTTAGGTTAGACATATGGGGGTTACATTTTAAAAACTAATAGCCACACATGTAGAGACTATGTGCACATATATACAGGGCACTAGTATGAATCAATACATGCCACCTGTAGTTGTTTCAACACCTCAAAACACTATTACATATCAATATAAACCACATTTATATGTCATTTACAGTTGCTTGAGCACCTTAGGACACTAGCACACAATAATATATGTTATTTATAGTTGTTCCAACACCTTATGTCAACACACAACTAGATATGCATGACTTATCTACTTCACCATATGCATTCACACATGTAATTAATAACAATTTGTGAATGCATATAAAGGAGTATTGAGTTTATCTTAATATTTTTACTTAATTGATTCATATTTAAATTCTTTCATCTGTTTCTTGTATAGATGATGATCGATATTATGTTTACACAACCTAGATTAGATTCTATCATCGAGGCTAAGATTAGCTTTTCATTTCCTTACACTCATGTTGTGAAAGTAAATCATCAAATTTTTATATTGTTTTAATATTTTTTATACACCATAGTTAAAGGTTGTGAAAGTAAATTGTCAAATTGCTATATTGTTTTAATATTTTATATACACCATAGTTTTAGTATGTTTGCTTCATTGGCCTTCCCCTCTCCTCTTACAAGACATAGAGACACAGGAAGAGAAAGAATACAAAGAGAGAGAAATTTTTATTTTCTCCCTTTGCCTCTCCCTCTGTCTATCTCTCTCTCTCGATCCCTCTTGTCATCATTTTTGTCTATATTTTAATCCCTCTCTCACTCTCTATTTATATAAAAGGAAATTTGTTTATATATCTTAAATAGATTATGAAATTTTAATCTTTAATTTTTCATTTGTATACATGTTCGTAGATGTTATTAGTACCCCATATAGAATACAAAAATATGATGATAATGTTATGTTTCCAAAACATAGTAGTGTGTCACACTTTTTGGCATAAAGAAGCCACATACACTTCTAGTATGTCCTCAAAATATCTTGAGTTTGGGTAATTGATATTAACTAAACAAATGTCTTTTAGAATATATATATATATATAGTGCATATATATTTTTCCAATTTTTTAAAAAACCATTAACAATTATTTGGGATTTATTTTTGTAGACACCGCAAACGTGTCTGCACCTTGGTTCTCCCCCTTGGCCCTTTCTCCCACCTAGTCCTCCTTGGTCCCTAACCCACCTAGGTCTTATTAATTAGAAATTAACATCTATTTTTAATTAAATTAGGCCCCCTTTCCACCCTACCCTTGCCACCTTGGATCCTCCCTTGAATCCCTCCACCTTCCCCCTAGCATTTATTAGGCCAAATCTCACCATTATATCCCCCCTCGTCCATTTTGGCATCCTCGTGACCGTTCTGACCATGAACCCTCGCTCGGCGGCGTGCAAGAGTGGGCAGAGGCTATTTTTAGCCTCTGTGCCCATCCTGTGACCGCCGACGTCGGTGACCCTTCGGTCGACGTCGGCGAAACTTGTCTATATTTTAATCCCTCTCTCACTCTCTATTTATATAAAAGGAAATTTGTTTATATATCTTAAATAGATTATGAAATTTTAATCTTTAATTTTTCATTTGTATACATGTTCGTAGATGTTATTAGTACCCCATATAGAATACAAAAATATGATGATAATGTTATGTTTCCAAAACATAGTAGTGTGTCACACTTTTTGGCATAAAGAAGCCACATACACTTCTAGTATGTCCTCAAAATATCTTGAGTTTGGGTAATTGATATTAACTAAACAAATGTCTTTTAGAATATATATATATATATATAGTGCATATATATTTTTCCAATTTTTTAAAAAACCATTAACAATTATTTGGGATTTATTTTTGTAGACACCGCAAACGTGTCTGCACCTTGGTTCTCCCCCTTGGCCCTTTCTCCCACCTAGTCCTCCTTGGTCCCTAACCCACCTAGGTCTTATTAATTAGAAATTAACATCTATTTTTAATTAAATTAGGCCCCCTTTCCACCCTACCCTTGCCACCTTGGATCCTCCCTTGAATCCCTCCACCTTCCCCCTAGCATTTATTAGGCCAAATCTCACCATTATATCCCCCCTCGTCCATTTTGGCATCCTCGTGACCGTTCTGACCATGAACCCTCGCTCGGCGGCGTGCAAGAGTGGGCAGAGGCTATTTTTAGCCTCTGTGCCCATCCTGTGACCGCCGACGTCGGTGACCCTTCGGTCGACGTCGGCGAAACTGCCGGCATCGGCAGCCTTCATTATCCCCTTCTGCATCCGTTGCACCCCCTGGACTCTTGAGCTCGAAAACGGATTCTCTTGACGCTTTGGCTCTGATCTCGCCTCTGTCTTGACCTCGTGCAATAGCAGCAACAGGTGAAAAGGCCCTGGATCAGCATCTTCTCCTTGCAGCAACTCTTCTATGGCTCCAGCAACATCTTCTTCTCTCTTCATTCAGCAAGCTAAAGGTAAGCTAGTCTGGGTTTTTTATTTCATTTTATTCATTCATCTATATTCTATTGTCTTTTGCTCCCTCTGTCCTTCCCCCTTGAGAGGCTGCAAAGCCTTCTCAGGCCCCATCCTCTGTGAATCCTCCTCTTCCCTGTCCTCTGTGTCTCTTTCAACTTCCTCACCCCTCTGCCAAAAAGACCTTGCAACAGGTACCCAACCCGAACCAGACCACTCCCCAATCCATCCAAACTTGTCCCCGTTCAGTCTCAGACCCGTCCACAATCCAGCAAGCAACCCAGACCCGACTACAGGCCACAACCCCGACCGACGCCGGTCACTTCCCCAACCGACGTCGGCAGGATAGCCGACGCCGGCAGATCAGATAATCGACGCCGGCGACATTTTCGACCTCGGCGACTGTCTTCAGCCCAACAGCTCTTTCAGGTAATCATTTTGTTTTCGTCTTTCCTTTCTACTTTCTTTGTCATTTCTGTATTCTAGAATTCTGTCTTTTATCAGTCACTTATTTCATCAAAACAATGGGTTGACCTCCCTTAAGGAAGTTTTTACACTTCTGGGAACAAGCTTTTTGCTTGGCAACCCACTGCCTATCTGTCTAACATTTTTCTTGTCCTAGTTTCCTTTTTTCTTGCAGGTGTCATTCCTCCACAGCCAAAGAGGAGTGCTCACAAACGTCTGGATTTACGGTGCGCAATCTTTAGTCCAGGTACTTCCAAGCCTTGTCCATTACTTTCTTTTAGTTTCTTTCTTTTTAGTTTGAAAAGCGAAATTTGAGGTAGAAACATCTCTGGCACGCCCGGTGGGACACTAGGTTCCTCCTGGGTTCCTTCTTCTTTTTCATTCATTTAGGTGCATTTAGGCTCCTTCCCTCTTATCTCTTTCTTCTATTCCGAATGACACTATAAGCAGGACTAAAACGAATCCTTCTTTCCTTTCTTCCTTGCATTCTAGACTAGTCTATCATACTCTTGTCCCTTTCTCCATCTTGTCTTCATAACAACATCACATTTCGACTTGGACATTAAAACATATTGCACTTTCATTTCTGCTTGTGCTTGCATTAGTCCACATCTAGTAACTTAGGCGCATATTGAATGAACCGTAGACACTTGATGTTACACTACCGAATCACATGCACTAAAACACACATAAAACATACCTGAGACAAGGCCCGACTGGGATTTCATCCCCCAGCGGATACCTTACCCGTCCCGGTGACCCTACTTGGATTTCATCACCAAGGGGGAAGCCCACTCCGTTCTCTGGCGGAGGATAAACTTTAGGCGAGGTATATCTTGGCTAAGCGAGACCAGCTAACCACTGGAATCGTGAAGTGAGGGGAGCTTGCTCCTTAGCACCAGGCCACGTACTAGACCCTAACACAGATCTTTGAGCACCTAAAACAACACCCGAAACCATCTTTAGACTGCCTTCTTCTAGGACCCATTTTTCAGCCAATCTCCCCAAACATTCATCTAAGGCATAAGCCACAAGTTTTTAAAGTTAATTCCTAGGATTTATCGCTTAGGCTTGTCTGTCTTTCTCTGTTTTCCTCTTCTCATCTGCTTGTTTGAGTGTGTGAGGACGCTTTCTTCTTTGTTTTTCCAAGAACCTTTTGGCTCTCTGGAAAACACAGTGACCGACATCGGTTCTGCCACCGACGTCGGCCTTCCCCTGTCACCGGCATCGGTTCTGATACCGACGTCGGCTCCATCTGTTATCGGCATCGGTTATCTGACCGACGCCGGCCTCATTTCCTACCGACATCAGTTTTTCAACCGACGTCGGTCTCTGTCACTGTCCTTTTTTTTCAAAACCAGCAACCTGAAGCCTGTCTTTTCTCTGTCAAAGACTCCATCCTGGTTTTCTGGAACTGAGCAACACAGTTCCTGAGACCTGAACCTTCTTTGCCTTGCATGGTTTTGACTCGTAGCCAAGCCAAAGCTCTTGTTAACCACGCTAGCCGTCAACCACTTCCGTCCACCCCATCCGTGACCAAGCCTACAATGGAGTTCAACTCAGAAACCGAAAGAACTCCCATTCGTCCAACCCCGCCGCAGACTCCCATTGTCCAAGAAGGGGACCAAGACTTCGAACGATTCTTGGACCTCAACGTCAAGGCCTTGCAACATTATCTCGCGCATAGCCGAACGCGAGACTCCTTGGGCAATCCAATCTATGGAATGCCAACCTCCCTTGTCGCAACTACGGCTGTATCGACAGCATCCGTAGTTCAACCTTCGGACACCCAAGCCATCGCTTTGACCACTGACCAGACTTTGACCAATCCCCCAGGTGTGGCCTCTCCCTCTATCATTGGGCCCACTTCCACCGGGGTTCCGGCCTCTTGTCAACCTCAACCCGCTCAACCGCTATCCACTCCATTTCAAAACCTTGTTGTCTCTATCCCGCCTACCCTGGCCCCTATCAACACCAGGGTGGCTTCTTACCCCTTGGCCCCCGTTACCACAGTCCAACCTCTCGTGGCAACAACGGGCCCAGCTATGTCTTCTAACCAACCACCTTTAGCATCCACCTCTGCCCCTGTGATTAGTCATCCGTACATTCTACAACCGACTATGTCGCTCGCCTCCTCTAACCTCTTCCAAATGCCCTACAACTTAGGGGGCGCGCAACCCATCAATCCGTCGGCAGACATCATCAAGATGCTGATGGACAAGATGACCAGTCTTGAGACCTCTGTTTCCGGCTCGCGCAACACTCTTTCATACGAGCAGATCTGTAACGAGCCCATTCATCCTTCCGTCCCAATCAGACCATATCCTAGCCAGTGGGAGCTTCCGAAGTTTTCTCGCTTTCAAAACAAGGAAGACCCCCAACAACACTTGCGGGCATTCAGACACGCCTGCTACCTCATTGGCCATGACGATGCGTTACTCTTACGCACCTTTCCTATGTCTCTCTCGGGTGCTGCACTTGACTGGTATAGCTCCCTTCCTAGCCATTCTCTCTTCTCATTCACGCAATTGGCTCAGCTATTCCTCGATCACTTTTCCATCAACATAACCAAGAAAGTCTCAATCATGGACCTCTATTCTATTCGGCAATTCGAGGACGAGTCCATAGCCGACTTCGTTGCTCGATGGAGAGGCCTTATCAACCAACTCTCCTTTTCCTTGCCCCAGGCTGAGCTTATTGAACTCTTTTCTCAAGCCTGTGCCCGACATATCTCTTCCACCCTGAGGGTTCAAACCTTCCGCACTTTTGACGAGGCCTTCACGATGGCCCGCAAACTAGAGTTGCGTGCCATCGAGGAGAACAAAGTCAAGTTGCGGAATAAGAATCCTAGCTCTAAGGCCAATGACTCTTCCTCTGCCAAGCCATCATCATCCAATTCTAAATCCAAGGCTTCAGCTAATGCCGTGGTTGTCAGACCTTCATCTTCTTCGACCAATCAGCCTGAGCCCTCTACATCTCAGAGCGCTACTCGGCAATTCCAGCAAAGATACATGCAGCGACGATATACTCCTCTCGGAGAATCATATGCGTCTGTGCTGGAAAAGCTTCTTAAGCAAGGGGCCCTCAATCTCCCTCAAGCCCGACCTCCACCACAATTCGATCCCTCACACGCCATCCCCGCGTGGTATAGGGAGCACGACTTCTGCAGCTTCCACCGTGTTAAGGGCCATGACACGGAAAACTACAAAACCTTTAAGAACATAATACAAGACATGCTCGAAAAGGGGGATCTCATCTTAGACAATCCAAATGCACCCCCTAATCAGGCCATCGACATCTTCAAACAACCTTTCCCCAATCATCCGCCAACTCAGAACAACGTCCAGACCTTAATTGACGACAATCATGAGCACAACGTTCGAACAGTCAATACAGTCTCCCCTTTCGTCCCCAATCAACCTCTTGAGGTTAGTCCATCAATCAGTCCATCACATGTGGACGAACCTCTCTCTCCGGCTAGTTCTCCATTGACCTCTCTCATCTTGGAGGACGCCTCGGCCTTACCTGCACCTCCGGTCTCGCCATCCTCCGTTCTATTGCCTATGGAGGACCCGACCCTTCTTACTCCTCAGCCGCAAGTGGAGGGCCCCGTCATCCCTGCCCTTTCCCCGCTGGAGGAGCCTCGCTCCCCGGTTTCTTCTCCACCCAGGGAAGAACCTGTCCCTCCTTCGTCCTCATCTAAATCTGTCATGACTTCACCATACCCTGCGTCTAAGACCACTACACCCGTCTCGTCTTCAACCTCGCAACCATCAACATCTTCCTCTCAGCCATTTTCCCGGTTAGTGGAGAAGATTGAACTTCTCCCTCCGCAGAAAGTGACGCCTCAGGTGTTGTGGGAGCGTCTTAAAGCCCTTCAACATACCCGCGCCCTCTCATCACATGCCGCTAATCCTCCCAAGGCGGAATCTCGTCAGACTCTTGACAAAGACCAGACTCTCAAACCTCAACCAAACCCGTCCAAACCAAAGCCTGCGTCTATCTCGTCCAAACCCATCAAGTCATTTGGCGTTCGTCCTGTCTCCACCCTCACTCACCCGCAAGTGAAGATGGACCTAGGCCAGACCTCGACCAGCAGTACTCTCCCAACCAAGTCAAAAAGGACTGCTAGACCACAGAAACGAACGCCTCCTTCTCCGTCACCGTTGCCATCTATTTTGGGCCCCCATCCTTCGACCTTGGCTAGCATCCTTCCCACTCTGACCTTCAACCAAAACTCGTTGCCTCCTTTGCTTCCTCTGCCTACCTCCAGTCGTCCCTCTCCTAAAAAGGCATTCTCAATCACCAGGCCAGAGCCATCTCCATCTGTCACCGCGCCATCAACCCATAAGGTGGTACGAAAACCTCTTCTAACCTCGCCTAAGCAAAAGTCACCAACCTCGCGCATATCAAATAGCACGGACCCTCTATTGGGCTCATACTCGTCAATATTGCGCCGACTTCTATAGACTTCTGACATAACCCTTCCGCCCATCAAGCCTTTCCAACCTCTCGAGTCCAAGCCCTCCTGGTTCGACGATACGAAAATTTGCTTATATCATCGTACACCAGGACACGACACCAAGACTTGCTGTGCCCTCAAGGCCGTCATCTGCCGCCATATGGAGAAGGACGCTCTTCTCCTTGAGGACACTCTTGACCAGACCCCGACTCCTTCCTGTCCAACTTCTTCAAACACGTCAACATCTCACCAGCAAAACATGACCCCTTCTTCGCCTCCCATTTTCGAAATCAATGCCATCCGTGTAACCACTAGGTCGCAGCAGGACAAGGCCAAAGCAAAAGCTGCCATTCCTTGGACCTATCCCTTCGTCAAGCCACCCCTTGCGCCCAAGCCTAAAATTTCTATCCTTGGCGCGTCCCAACCTTCTTCATCTTCCTCTTTGGGACCAATTCACAACTCCATGCTGAAGCAGCTTCACCAGACACCGGTGAAGATGTCTCTTTACGACCTTATCCAAACTTCGCCTCAGCACCGTCAAGCCCTTATCCAAGCCTTGCAGGCAGCGGAGGTCCAACCCGAGGACCCCCAACCACTCGCTGCCCTCGTCCATTCTTTATCTCCTATCAACTCCATCACATTCAGCGATTCTGAGATTCCCACATCTAACACGGAAGATCAGGACACCGCCCTCTTCATCACTGCCTATGTCGATCGAACGTGCATCAAACGCGTTATGATCGACGGCGGCGCTAGCATCAACATAATCTCTACCCACGCCTTTGATCAGCTGGCTCTTCCCAAGAACTGCGTCTCCAAAACTGACGCGATCTTACGCTCTTTCAACGACACCACCGCCACGACCATTGGCACAGTCATCCTCCACATTCACGTAGGCCCACGCACTGTCCCGGAGCTCTTCTATATCATCGAAGGAGAGTTTCAATACAACCTTTTACTGGGCCGACCTTGGATCCGTACCATGGCTTGTATCCCCTCCACCCTGCACCGTTGTGTGAAGTTTGAGCATGACGGGCAAGTCCACACCATTCCCGCTGACCCTTCACCCTTCAAGACTTGCAACACCACCTATCGTCCTAACGACGTCCTCATTCCCATCAAGCCGTCCACTTCGGCACCGCCTCCATCTGCGAAAGCTTCGACCAGTTCGCAATCGGCGGTTGCCCTCACCCCTCCTCTTCAAGCACCGACCAAGGACCCCATGGAAGACATCTTCCAACGACTATCACTTGGGGAATACCGCTTGTTGACCCTCGACATGTTCCAAACTCCACAAGAGTATGGACGCCTTCACCTCAGTCCTAATTACGACCCTCGAATCGGGACGGTCTTACCTTATGGTCCTCCTCACTTCCAAACCAACTTTGTCTATGGGGGGCTCAATCAAGCCCCTACCTACGGCACTTCTCTTTCTTCACCTCGACCTTTCACATCTGATTTCTCATTTCTTGGCAACCCCGCCTTTGCACACACTTACCTTCACAGGTGTGCATGGAAGGGTTTTGGTTTTGGACGTTATGAGCAGGGCTCCCATCAGCCCATCGAGCCGCTCAATGATCACGATGCCAAGAAACGGTATGGCCTGGGATATCATGACCCCACTCAGGCTCCTTCCGACCTTTGTCCCAAACCAACCATTGACCAATCTCTTTCAGACTCGCCCATTTCTCCTTCGTCACCTACGGAGTCGGTGGTTTCCATCCCTCCTAGTTTTTTTTTTCCATAAACACCATCCGCCTGGAACCCCTGACCTATCAGCTCAATGGGGTGCCCAGGTCTCTCCCTCTCATCTTTAATAGCATGGTAGAGGATGAGTCGGCAACCATTCACACTGTCCACTGCGTTGACGATGACGCCATCCTTTCCTACATGGGTGCTGATGACTCTTTCGTCCAGCGTTTCCTCCCTTCCGAGACCCAGGTTATGTTAAATGAATCCACCATTGACATCAACCTCCCTTCTTCTTCCGATGTTCCTCACGTCTTAAAGATTGGCCAATCTTTAGACACTCAGGAGCAGCTTGACTATGCCCAATTCCTTTCCAACCATAGCAAGGCCTTTGCCTGGACTTACAGCAACATGCCTGGCATCGACCCTACCATTGCTACCCATAACATTGTCACCAAACCAGAGGCTAAGCCTGTTAGGTAGAAGCTTCGAAAGATGCATCCTCGCGTTGCGCTTCTTGTCAAAGAGGAGCTTCAGCGCCTTCTTTCTGTCTCCTTCATCCAACCCATCGATTATCCATAGTGGGTCTCTAACATCGTCCTAGTTACTAAAGCAACTGGGGGGATTCGGATCTGCACGGACTATCGCGACCTTAACCTAGCCTATCCCAAAGACGACTTTCCTCTTCCTAACATCGACCAGCTTGTTGATCTCACGGCCGGCCATGAGATGCTATCTCTCATGGACGGGTTTTCAGGATACAATCAAATCCTGATCGCACCGGAAGACCAGCACAAGACTACCTTTATCACCCCATGGGGGACTTTCTGCTATCGAGTCATGCCCTTCGGCCTAAAAAATGCTGGTGCCACTTATCAGCGCGCCATGACTTACATTTTCCACGATCTCCTCCACAAAATCATGGAGGACTATGTGGATGACCTTCTCGGCAAGTCCAAGCTCCGCCGCGACCACTTGACCATTCTCACAATCATCTTCTCTCGTCTCCTTCAATACAATGTCTGCCTCAACCCCAAGAAGTGTGTCTTTGGGGTCCTCTCAGGCAAACTTCTCAGCTTCATCGTTTCTTTCCGTGGTATTGAGATAGATCCCGCCAAGATCCGCGCTATTCTCGAAATGCCGCCCCCGACCAATCTCAAGCAGCTTCGCAGTCTACAAGGGAAGCTCCAGTCCATTCGCCGTTTCATCTCGCAACTTTCAGACCGCTGCCAACTTTTTCATCACCTCCTTAAGAAGGACGTCTCCTTTAAGTGGGATGAGAACTGTCAAGAGGCTTTTGAGGCCCTCAAAGGCTATCTGGTCTCTCCACCAGTCCTCATTCCACCTAAGGACGACCAACCCTTCTACCTTTATATCTCTGCTACCAACCATTCGTTAAGTGCCATGATCGCGCACCGAGACGAGCATCATCGTGAGCAAGCGGTTTACTACATCAACCGAACACTGGTCGACTATGAAACTCGGTATACTCATACCGAGAAACTCTGTTTGGCATTAGTCTTTTTCGCTACCAGGCTCCGCCACTATCTTCTCAACCACAAAACCTTTGTCGTCACTCACACCGACCCTCTCAAGTACATGCACTCCAAGCCATACCAGAATCAACGTATGGCTCGGTGGCTCATGATGCTTGCTGAGTTTGACTTCGAATTCATCCAACAGAAATCTATCAAGGGGCAAACCATTGCTGACCAACTGGCAGATGCCCCTCTTCCCGACAACCGACCTTCACACTGTGAGTTCCCTGACGAGTCTATCGCCACACTTTCCACCGATGACACCGTCTACCAGATGACTATGTTCTTTGACGGCTCCAAATGTCAACTCGGTGGGGGTGCGGGGGTCATCCTCATCCCACTCGACGGGGAGCCCTTGCCTCTATCTTTCAAGCTTGACTTCGATTGTACCAATAATATGGCCGAATACGAGGCCTTAATTTTGGGACTTCAGACTGCTCTTTCTCTCCACATCAAGACTATCAACATCTTCGGTGACTCGCAGCTCGTCGTTAATCAAGTTAACGGTTCATATCTCTGTAAAAACAAAATTTTACAGAGGTATAAGAATCGTGCTGACGCTCTTTTGGCATCTTTCGACCATTACCTCTTACAGACTGTTCCACGCTCTACGAACAAGTTTGCCGACACCATGGCTTCTCTTGCTTCGCATATCCCATCTTCATCATCATCATCCCACCTTTTTGTCACAGTGCATCGCATACCCTTGCCTTCATACATCTCTCCTCACATCGACCATATCAATACTGTCAATTCTAGCCCACGAGATGACTGGTATAAGCAACTTGTGGACTACTTGTCTCTTTCTGTCACTCCTCCCAACCTCTCTAGCAATGCGCGACGAGCTTTCATCAAGCGCACAGCTCGCTATACCATGCTAGGGGGCCTTCTCTATAAACGAGGCTTCGACGGCCTCCTTCTTCGCTGTCTAACCTCCACTGAAGCTCCTCAAGCCATAAAGCAAGTCCACGACAGGATTTGTGGTGGACACTTCAGTGGAAATTCGGTTGCCAAGCACCTCCTTCGCCTGGGTTATTATTGGCCCACCCTTCATCAAGACTGTAGCGATTATGTTCGGCGTTGCATCAAGTGTCAGCAGCACTCTAACCTGCTTCATCTCCCCAGTCACGCCTTGCAAGTCGCTCAGGATTTTTGGCCTTTCTCTCAGTGGGGCTTGGATCTCATCGGTGAGATCAACCCTCACTCGTCTCTTCATCATCAGTCCATCATCACTGCCACTGAGTATTTCACCAAGTGGGTGGAAGCCATTCCTCTCGTCTCCACAAAAGCCGACAAGATTGTCGACTTCATCAGTAGCCACATCATCTGTCGTTTCGGTGTCCCTCACAAAATCATCACCGACAACGGCAAGTCCTTCAAAAACAAGACTGTCCAAAAACTATGCGACTCATTTGGCATCAAACTCAGCTTTTCTTCGCCTTACTACCCACAAGCAAATGGGCAGGCCGAGGCTTCCAACAAAATTCTCACCAAAATTCTCATGAAGGTGGTCGACGATACAGGAAGGGATTGGCACGTTCATATCCCCTTCGCTTTGTGGGCCTACCGCACTAGCATCCGAACCTCTACGGGTGCTACCCCCTTTTCTCTCGTGTACGGAACAGAGGCTGTCTTACCTCTCGAGGTACAGATCCCGTCTCTCCGCATCTCCCTGCATGACATTCTCTCCAACGATGACTTTTGTCAAGATCGCTTAGCTCAACTTGAGTTACTCGATGAGCGTCGTCTTGCTGCCCTTAATCATCTCCATGTCTACCAAAGTCGCATAAAGCGGGCCTACGACAAAAATCTGCGAGAACGAGATTTTAACATCGGAGACCTCGTCCTCAAAAAGAATCAGCACGTGACCAATATGGAGCGAAGTAAACGAGGTAAATTCGCCCCCAATTGGCTTGGACCTTTTATCATCACGCACAAGTATGGGTCAGGGACTTATCGTCTGTCTTCCCTCGACGGACGGCTAGAACCTGAGCCTCTTAATGCGTTGCATCTTCGACCTTTCTTCTGTTAGTCGCGTACTCGTCTACTTGACACGTAACTTGAGCTCGTCCCTTGAGCAATCCTCGTCCTCTTAATCCTCATCCCTTTCAACCCTATTCCCCTTTAACAAGTCCTCTACAACCCTTTTAGGATGCAGTGATGCTTTGTCCTAATAAAAAGGGGCGTCCTTGAGCTTCTACAGTCTTGTTCGTGACTCTCATTCCTATCAATAAATCCAAATCAAGATGTCAAAACATATCCATGGTCACTAAATCAAGTCAAGTCAAATCAAAAAGACAGACTGCTCCCTCGAAGGACAGCTGTACTATCATTTTTGTATTACTAGACTGATCCCTTGAAGGACAGCTAGGCCAACTTTTCAAACATTATTAAGCAAAAATATAGACCACTCCCTCGAAGGATGGCTATGACTACTCTGACAATAAACAACATTTTTCTTAGAAGCTTCCCGCATCGATCAGCTTCGCAACATGACCATTACATCAAGTGACATCTCTATGCAGGCTTCCCGCATCGATCAGCCTGACCCGAAAAAAAAAAAAAAACGAGTCACGGACATTGGCTTGTAGTTGTCTCAGGGTCTCCTACAAAAGGGGCAAGGTTATTCCTGCTCTTAAACTGGGTTACCCTATCCTCCTTCTATCACCGGCTCAAGGGACTTCGAGCTCACTTTAATGTCAAAGTGATTCGATTACCGTTCTAACTCAACACTGGTCATCGACGCAATGCATGAACGGGGCTTTTGTTCTAATAACCCCTATCTATGCTTCCTTTCTGGTCCTTGTCAATGAAAGAGCAATTTGCCTTTCACCTTTTCTCTACACTTTGGTCACGCTTTGGCCACGTCAATTGTCGACTCATCCTTAAACCCAGCCAACTTCAACATTTTTCAAACCAGCCTCGACATTTCCAACATGACATCAGGCATCATCCTTGTCCTTTTCGCATAGTTTCTATGGACACCAATACACATGGAAACTACCGACTAGACCCAATTTATGTTAAGCATAAACCAATACTTGCTGAAGCATAAGTAGACCTTCTATTCATTTCTAGCATACATCCATCACGACTATGGAAACTTGCTAGGGATGAAAGACTCTCGACCACTTCTACAGAAGACACCATCTGTAGCATCCTTTTATCCTCATCTTTTTATCCTCATCATTTCGACGCTTGACCACATCCAATCATCGACCATTTTGACCCTCGCAGTCCGAACTACATTGGTCTGAGGCCCTACGACCAGGGCTATGTAGGCAGCACTCAGATAACACATCTTCTGAGGTTAGCTCGACCACCCCCGTTTGTTCATCTCTATGATGGACAAACCTTCTCTTCTTTGACTCTTATCACACCCAACTTCGTCAACTTTGACCAAGACCAATCATTTCCTTTGACCAAGACCAATCATAGACCTTTGACCAAGACCAATCATAGACCTTTGACCAAGACCAATCATCGACTTTGACCAAGACCTATCAATCCCTCCGACCCTCCCTCCCTTTTAGGGAGAACTACATCGGCCTGAGGCCCTGTCACCAGGGCTATGTAGGCAGCACTCAGTTGACATGAAGTCTTTTGGGGTTAGCTCGGCCGCATCCTTTCGTCTATCCATCCTCTTGACCAATGACCATTGGCAATCATGCCTATCTCCTTCGACCTCGACCACTTCCAAGCCAATGTTGCCTTGGTTGTTTTTGCGTGTATGCTATTCCACGGCTGGTTAGCAAAATTGTCCGCAGACTTTTTTTTGACCCTTCACAAGTATAGGATCACGAGCCAGTTGATCCCTACTACTTGTGACTTTTTCATGTTTCTGGGAGCACTTCCTGAGCCCTGGATACCTGGGACACGATGACCATTTGGAGCTTCAGCTTAGATTGAGTGACCCGATCAGCAGACGACTAAATGCTGGGGCCCGGTTACTTCAATTTTGGCACTCCTTGACCCTTGACCATGCGACAATTTGACCTGACCCTCTCGTGAAGTGGACTACGTGCAATCTCGACTATGGCAGCGTTTTCACTCACTCTCTTCTATCCATTTCTCTGTCAAATCGACACTCGATCTTCGGTTCCCTTCTCTCGACTATCGCTTTGAGGGGGGGAACACCTCATCCTTTTTTTTCTAGGGCAACCAACTCTTGTTTTGTCTTGCAGTTCGTCTAGAACAACCAACAAGACAAAAAGGGGCAAATGTAGACACCGCAAATGTGTCTGCACCTTGGTTCTCCCCCTTGGCCCTTTCTCCCACCTAGTCCTCCTTGGTCCCTAACCCACCTAGGTCTTATTAATTAGAAATTAACATCTATTTTTAATTAAATTAGGCCCCCTTTCCACCCTACCCTTGCCACCTTGGATCCTCCCTTGAATCCCTCCACCTTCCCCCTAGCATTTATTAGGCCAAATCTCACCATTATATCCCCCCTCGTCCATTTTGGCATCCTCGTGACCGTTCTGCCCATGACCCCTCGCTCGGCGGCGTGCAAGAGTGGGCAGAGGCTATTTTTAGCCTCTGTGCCCATCCTGCGACCGCCGACGTCGGCGACCCTTCGGCCGACGTCGGCGAAACTGCCAGCATCGGCAGCCTTCATTATCCCCTTCTGCATCCGTTGCACCCCCTGGACTCTTGAGCTCGAAAATGGATTCTCTTGACGCTTTGGCTCTGATCTCGCCTCTGTCTTGACCTCGTGCAATAGCAGCAACAGGTGAAAAGGCCCTGGATCAGCATCTTCTCCTTGCAGCAACTCTTCTGTGGCTCCAGCAACATCTTCTTCTCTCTTCATTCAGCAAGCTAAAGGTAAGCTAGTCTGGGTTTTTTATTTCATTTTATTCATTCATCTATATTCTATTGTCTTTTGCTCCCTCTGTCCTTCCCCCTTGAGAGGCTGCAAAGCCTTCTCAGGCCCCATCCTCTGTGAATCCTCCTCTTTCCTGTCCTCTGTGTCTCTTTCAACTTCCTCACCCCTCTGCCAAAAAGACCTTGCAACAGGTACCCAACCCGAACCAGACCACTCCCCAATCCATCCAAACTTGTCCCCGTTCAGTCTCAGACCCGTCCACAATCCAGCAAGCAACCCAGACCCGACTACAGGCCACAACCCCGACCGACGCCGGTCACTTCCCCAACCGACGTCGACAGGATAGCCGACGCCGGCAGATCAGATAACCGACGCCGGCGACATTTCCGACCTCGGCGACTGTCTTCAGCCCAACAGCTCTTTCAGGTAATCATTTTGTTTTCGTCTTTCCTTTCTACTTTCTTTGTCATTTCTGTATTCTGGCATTCTGTCTTTTATCAGTCACTTATTTCATCAAAACAGTGGGTTGACCTCCCTTAAGGAAGTTTTTACACTTCTGGGAACAAGCTTTTTGCTTGGCAACCCACTGCCTATCTGTCTAACATTTTTCTTGTCCTAGTTTCCTTTTTTCTTGCAGGTGTCATTCCTCCACAGCCAAAGAGGAGTGCTCACAAACGTCTGGATTTACGGTGCGCAATCTTTAGTCCAGGTACTTCCAAGCCTTGTCCATTACTTTCTTTTAGTTTCTTTCTTTTTAGTCTGAAAAGCGAAATTTGAGGTAGAAACAATTTTAAAAAAAATATCCACTAATGGGACATAATATTATACTTTAACCCTAATAAATCTAGCATTATAGTTACATCTTATTGTGTATCTCTCTTTATGTAGAAGGAATAATTAAATTATATCTTAAAATAGGTTTAATTTTAATTAATTCATAGCTAAACTCTTTCATTTATTGCTTTTATAAATGATGATACATGTTATGGGTACCCCACCTGGATCACAACAACTAGTGACTAACATTGTAATTATGTCCCTAGATCTAGTATATCTCTAGCAGCACTTGATTCAGATATGGAGACTGGTGAGAGCACAAAGTAAAATTATCTTGCTAAATTTCAAGTAACAATATTCTACATAATATTTATAATGTTATGCACATCTCTAACCCTAGATCTATGTGTTTTATCAAATTTTGGGATTAACAGAGATCTTAATTATGACAAGTAACTATGTAAAATCAAATTATATAGAATAATCATTAATTAAGTTGTTCTGATTTGTAACTTATTATTAATGGAAAATATGTTAAAATGATAAAGTACCAAAGAAGAACAACTTAGCTAGAAATCAAACAATGCAAGACTATGATTGTGACTATGTAATCAAATGGGAAGTTGAGTAAGGTGGTTGTGAATTAGAAATAATTATTCATTTTATTTCTAGACAAGTACATGTTATCTTGTCTGGGCCACATGACATTATATTGTTTAGAGTGTGCCAATGTCCAGTATGGTTTTATCTCTTTAGATAAAAATAGGTATATGTGCCTTCACATGTGTGTTTTATGTGTGTGATATGAGTCACATGATTCACTGCAGAAGTCATTCAATGTCTTGTTTAATTAAAACCATATCTCAATAAACAATGAGGAATAAATGTAATAAATAGGAAAATGGGGTTAGTGGTTGAAGTTGTGCTTGACCTCAAGACCCCTATGTTAAGCACTACATATATACCAATACTCTGAAAAGAGATAAAAATCCATGTAGTTATCCCATGTTATGGTGATGTGTGTGAAAAATTAATGTAATGTTAAATGCTGATACAATCCTAGTGTAATTATGTGCTTCAAAAATGGTTTGTGACCTTGAAGATGTATGCAAACTTGGTTTATGGATATTGAGGTTCTATATACTAAGAATTTGTAAGAATATATGTTTTCCTCCTAATGTACAGTTAGATGTTGTAGTGATTTTCAATTTTATGAGCCTCTAGTGAAGAATGGCTAGGAAATGTAGATTTATAGTGATATTTATAGAAATTATTTGAATAGAACTTGAAAAACATGTAGGATGACCCATTAGGTGGATTTAAATTGGAGTAAAAATTCATTATTTGGTAGGAGGATGTGTTTGATGGATTCAAGCACTACTAGTGAACAATATACTCTTGACTAAGTGACCTTATTTCATGATCAAATACAACTAAAATAGAATTTTAGATTAGTCTATTAATTATTTTTGACTATTTTATGTGAAAAATAGGAATGTTATGTATTAGAGTTACTTAAGAGTAAGGATCATCTACATAAAGGTAGAGGAATAATAGCATAGAACCATGGAATTAGGCATGGACTAAGTGTGTATAAGACGATGCTCACAAGTGAATTGTTTTATCAATAAATATTAATTTATATATTTACATTTATTCCCCTTTTATTATATTAATGCAACAAAGTGAAATTACTATAGTTAAAGGAAAAATAATTAGACATGAAAGTACCTATGAAGAATAGTCTTGATTATAGGCCACACATTGAACTGTGTTTTATGAAAACCTATAATGAAACATACAATAAATAGTCCTTGCGATAAAAATCTAAAAGTAAAGACAAGAAAATTTATAGATTAAATAGCAAGGAATAAATGCACCTAGTTATGTATGAGAACTACTCTAATTTTTGGTGCAAAACTAGTGACTATAGAGGATAAAACCATCAAATATTAATTAATTAAAACTCTTGTATTAGATGATGCATGACCCATTCCTCATCTGAATGAGAGTGTGGTTAAGAACGCAAGGCATGCATGACTCCATCATTGCATAGCTAAGGTAGTATATTAGATTAAAATCTATTTATGAATTCCAATAGATAATTCTGGTTCAAAAATTGGTGAAAAACTTGTGTAAAAGAGTTAACTAGCTATTACAAATAGAATAAGATTCACTTCTAGTGAAAAATGACATAAAACTAGTGTAAAATAAAATGATGTTATTTTGGTGTATACAACATAATTAATGACATGGATTGTTATTCCTTATGTGATAAATGGTACAAAATTGAACAAGGAGGTGGTCATGTGTTGTGCACCCTCAATATGATATATGGGTGTCTATATACTCTATAACTCAATAGAACTAACTAAATTTTTGAGAAAGCACACGTGTAATAACCTAAAACACATGTTGTGCATGATGCCCCTAATATGAGTAAAATTTGAGAAAAACCTGATTATTTATCTAAAATAATTTTGGACACCTATTACAAACTACCTTGTAATTGACTAAGATTCTATTTTTTTTGTAAAATACTAATTTTTAACCTTTGGGATGATAATGCAATATTTTGGACATGGCTATCCTACACCCTTGTCTAAATTGAACACCTTTATCTAAAATTTGTTTCTAAGAAAAATATGGGCATGACGTGTAATCAACTAAGAAAAATTGTCTTTTTCTATTTATGCAGTGAACTGTTTCAGCATAACCTCTACATCAAGCCAGTATATATGCCCTTTATTTTGAGATGAGGTTTGAAGCATATGAAATAACTTATCTCAATATAAAAATCTATTTGAATCATGTTATAGAAAACATTAAAACCTAAGTAGTAATGATAACATTAGAGATCATTTTATAATATTGATAATCTAAAAAAAATTAGTAATGTATGATACATGTATAGCTAAGCATATAATGTCATGTCTAGATAGATGTTAGTGATTAAAAGCATGGTGAATAATTAATCAAAACTGAGTATGCAAACTAAATTAAATAAAATTGGGGGTGGGGAGAAGATGCATGATATCCATCATGGCATCAAAAAATTAGGAAGATGCATGTTATCTATCATGGCATCAAAAATTGAGTAAACTAAGGCATTAAAATTCATGGCCATGATGCACACACACAAAGAGTACATGTAAAAAGACATAATACAAAGGCCAAGGGACCACATACAAAGGACATGTTTAAATGTCGCTCACATACATAGTAGTATACAATAAAGTTTAGAGCTGTAAACAAGGGCATGTTCAAATGTCCACAATCTAGAGATAATAATACACATAAAACATGGAGGAAATAATCAGAACGTGATAATCATGCATAGATAATTAAGTTTCATATACATAATCAATTTTTAATATTAGTATATTCAATAACTTAGGTATCAAATAGGATAAAAATGTAAAAGTAAGCGAGACGATAATCGTGAAATGTAATATATTGAAGTAGGAATAATAAAGATAGTCATAAAAAAATAAAACCTATGTAAAAGGATGCCCCAATGATCTTTATATGATGCAATAAATTCGTATAAGGCTTATGATTAGTTTAAATATGATAAATGATAGCCTATTTTCATCAGGAGGGACAAGTCCTTTGTAATCAGATAAGAGTGTAGTGCGTTATTGTCTAGATATTTTGTGTTTTTGTCTCTATGTAATATTTGGGTTTGAGACATTATCACAACTTAAAACTACATGTGAGAATGATAACCTGTATGTTTTGTAACTCACTCAAGTACACTTGTAAATAAATTTTGATATAAAACTACATATACAATAATATTGGATATACCAAGTTCAACTAACTGATGTAATTGAACTACACATATCATGCATAGGTCTTGATTTTGAATTTTATATATATATATATATATATATATATATATATGCATGAAACATTTATAATTTTAAGCAATGAATAACACATCCAAGGATGTGGATTGTCTAATGATATATGTAGTGGAAGATCATTAACTTCTAGATAATAAATCTTATTAAATTCCCATAGATCATCATCATTATCATTATCATACCCCTTGTGCCTTGTAACTATTGCCTTCTCTTTTGCATTGTTTTAAAATCTATGCATACATATAGCATATTTCTCTATTGTATAGAAATCCTTATGTGTGGTTTGTGGATAAATCAATCTTGATATTTGCTAATAATTTTTTAGCATATGGTTATCATTAATAACATCATTAAGAATAATAGTTTTACTATCCTCAAATTTGAATATGAGACATTATTGTAATTTATCAAATGTAGTTTCCATTTCTTACAATTGTTGTTGACCAAATGTAGCGATTTTCTAAATTCTTATTTGCATTTAACAAATATTAGTGTGTCCATAACTTTGGCACCACATGAAACTAGTATTGTAATATGTCCTATTGAATATTGAAAATATATAGTTTGATGTAATTCATATTGATCATGACCTATGTGCTAAATCAATTCAAGTGTATATGCATTTGGCTCAATGCTCTAATCTATTTATATGTGTTGTCTATATTCATCTCAATAAAAACCTGAATAGTCAAGGGATTTTTTCTGACATGCTTGTAGTTTATACATATTTAACCTTAATTTTGAGCCCATGTAGGTTTTAGTTTGGGCCGTATAATCTGAGTGGTACCTTTCTCCTTATATTTATGTTTTTTTTGTTGTAATGATAAATAAGTATCAATAGCATGCCTTGTTATTATTTGAAAATGACAAAAAGATTTTCATCTTGATTTGATAATTTGATAATAGATCTATTATGATTTTCTATCTATAAATAATTAATCCCCTATTAAGTAACATATGTAGCATAACATGTGGTCTAGCTTGTGCATTGTTAGCTTTGATCCTAATAATTGTTTCTATATCCATGATTTCCACATTATTTATTTAATCTATAAATGGTGACTTATTTATACCTATAATGAATTTATTTATTATTTTGCCTCCTCTTTTTTAGAAATGATAGGTTTGAAAAATATGTTAGTCCATGGTACATGATTTTTCTATGTTTCTATATTTCAAAAAATATTATTTCCTTTATCAAAAATTAAGTCCTTGATTTTCCTTTATTTGTGTTCATCAAGATGATTGACTTTGAATCATCTCTGTATTTATCTAAGCCAACTGGTATAAAATTAAAGCCACACAAATAATCATCAATGGTCATTTGCATTTCATTTGTACCATAATCATAACTAAAATTAAAATATAAATCAAGTGACATAGACCCATTTGATGATTGTGATAACTTATAATAATTTTCAAAATAGTTTAATATTAGAAAATATACAATATTGTAAAATATTCAAAAATCAAGACCTAAGCAGGATATGTGCTAGTTACATTATTTATTTATGTTATTTATCATATGTTTGGTATATTACAAGTTTATTTTCATACACACATACATTTTAGATTATATATGAGTGGGATGTAGGATGTAAAAGTTGCACATGATACATGGATGCACAGATACATAACATTCATATACCTAGGGAGATGCTAGTAGTGGGCAAATCTCATTCGATTAATTACATTATTATAATTTATATATTTATTTGAACTTTGTATTTATCATGTTTAGATATATTAGTTTCTTCACATGTCTTCCTATCATTTATATTATTTACAATGCTACATTTCATGGATTTGTTACTTTGCTATGTTGTGACATTGATATAAATAGATATTGTAAACTAGTTTGAATTTTTCTATGCTTAATTGTCACTATTTTATTTTACATAGGATATTTAGTGGTTATGTTTACTTTATTATATGATATTATTTGATTGAGTTTATCAATGTGTGCCTCTTTCTTTGAATCCCTTACCCTTGTCTGCCATTTTATTTTCATTTGTATGAGTCCACTAGCCTTTTGTGATATTTGATTTTCCTTTATGTTCTTCCCTTATCCTCATGTGCCATTTATTTGGAATTTGTATGTGTCCCTTAAGATTTTATGATATTTGATTTTCCTTTATGTGGAACCCCTATTCTTATGTGACATTTAGTGTTATTTCACATGCCTTTATTTTCTGCATCATGGCCATGAAATTGTGTGCTTGTGAGTGTATAAATATAGGATTATATGTTAAGTATATTAAATTTGTGGTGCCATGATCCATATCACACAGCTCCCCATTTTTTCATGGTACCATTATCCATATCATGCACATTCCTCTGTAGTTATTATTTAGTCTATATATCAATGATGATTACTATTGCATGCCTAATTGATATATTTATCTTGACATGACATTTATATGGCCTACACTACATGTTTCATAAATGCTTTGATGACACAATAATTACTATGATGACATATTCTCCACATGTTAGCATATGCTTCTAAATGTTGACATAGTTTTACTTAAAACATGATGCAGTTAAATCTTTTATTTTGAGATGAACAATTTTTAAGTTACATCCATCACCTCAAAATGGAGGAATATTAATAAGCTTGTCATAGATATTTAAGCCTCCATGAAAAAAATTCATAATTTTAGATAAATCAGATGGTTTAAAGAGTTTAGAGTGGTTCATATTATTATTTTGGTTCAAAATATGGGACATATATTTACATATTCAAATACATTTGGGTGCATATGCTCATATTTTATAGGAACATGAGTTACATGTTTTCAATTACTTATAGATCGAAATAGATTTTGGGGGTATATACAATGTAAATACACACATTTTATAGGAACATAAGTTAAAAGTTTTCTAATATTACAAATCTGAGACAAAATGAGATATAGATGTATAACATTCTATACCATGTTGGCACCAATTGGATCAAATTATGGGGCATAAAATTGATCATGCAGATACACATTATTACAATTTCAAGTTATTACATCAATAGTACCTAGAAGTGAGCACTTTGAATATACAATTGTGTATACAGTTGTTTATTTATTTATTTGACTAATGTGATTGAGGTTAAATAATACTCAATAGCATATGAACTACTTCATGAGGTCATTATGTGGATCTCCACTTTTATCTTGAGGTTCAAAATTAGTTAAGTGATAGTGTGGTTGATGTCCAATGACACTCAATATCCTAGGCTTCATTAGTCCCAACCCATGACCTCAACTTGGTATATAATTTGGGGCATGATTAGTCCCAACTCTCTAAGGCTTTAACATGGAATTATAATTTTCCAATGCTTCAATAAGAATAATCATCCCTAACACCTCATAGGGAAACAAGTTTCACCCACATATAGATGTATTTCATCTTTGTTATTTTAATTTAATTTCATATTTAATTTTATAGATGGACATTGATTACATTGCATATTCATTAAACATGTTTTACATGGAGCAAACTACACATTTAGAACTTCCTCCTAATGACAAATTGTGTTGTGTACACTCGGGTGCATCTCTTTATTCTATTAATTTATAAATATATTTCATTTTAATATTAGAATAAAAATGAGGAATTTGCAAACACTAAAAATTGGTATTAGACAATTAATAAAGTCAATTTTGACTTGATTTTACCCTACATGACTTGTGATACACATATGGCTCTCACACACCCTTCTCTCAAATTTGCATGCTTTATATGAGTTTGACCTTCCATAATTGATATCAATAACCTACAAGAACTCCTTAGTTTATGCATAACTTATACATTATCAAACTCAAGTATATATAAATCATCAAATAAGCATTCATACCTTTCATATGAGTCTATTAGATTAAGATGCCTATAAAATTATACGTGTCTAACTATGATGAACTCATCCTGGTACTAAAAAAATGGTCATTTTTAAATTCAAATTATCTTCATGGATTAATGCATATGTTTAACATGTTGATGGCATGATAAAATACCCAAAGAGTCCCATACAAATACAAAATATTTCTAATCTTATTCCCTATCTAATAAGCATGTAGAATTATGAATAAAATCTATTCTAAGGTTTTCACATATTCTTTTCAATTCATAAACTAAATACAATGATATTATCTTAATCAAGACTAAATCCCCTTAGCTAGTCTAAATTATATATTTTTCAAGTGTCAAATGATGGATTATAGGTTGTATTCACTAAAGGAACATTATTCCACACATACACCTAAAATGAAGAATAACATGTAGTTTGAATTACCTCTTCAAATTTTTATATATGTAATTAACACTCAAATATTCATTGGGAAGGTTGAAGTCAACCCAACCTAACATTCATTCACTTTTGTACACTTAAAACTAGTGTTAAAAGTGGACCTAGGGTCTCACTATGAAATAAATAGGTTTTTAGATATTACACACAAAATTATCCCTTGATATCATACACATATTGGATTAAAAGTAGGCATAATGACTTGTAATGAAAAAGAGATGCATTGTAGATAGATGAATTAGGCTGAGGACAAACACTAACATTTGTTAATAACATCTTGAGACTGATGATTTCATCCAGACACATCTAAATACCCGATTCATTATCTAAGTGCCTCTTAATATAGTTTCATTCCATTTTTTCCAACTACATCTAGTCTTAGATTTGCACATAATAGAAATATGTTAATTATTTTAATCCCTTATGTCATATGTGTATGCACCTAGATCCACTTACCTGATAATTCTACTAAGTTTTCTAATTCAAAGTATAACTCTATTTTCTAGCTAATTAACTAATATCATAATCCCTACATCAAAATTCCTAAATCTCACTAACCTTATCCTACCCCACAACCAATTAATCACCTTCATTATTATACTTACTAAACCTACTAGCCTACCCATTAACCCACTTGAAAATTTAAAAATACATTTTATCCTACCTACCCATCTACCACCCTAATAAGTAGTTATTCCTACACCTTAACCCCATAATGTAGATTTTTATAATTAGAGGATTTATAAATCTCATCTAAATTAACTCCTTTTCCTCAAGAATTCTATATTCTAGAGTTTTCCAAGGAGTTAAAAATTCCTTGGAAATATCCTAGCCATCGATCTCAG